>PVIH01017359.1:0-42142 GCA_004025045.1 Sigmodon hispidus | reverse complement strand
CCAGCTTAGGCTCCCAGAATCTGGGCAGGTAAACATGAGGTACAGACCAACCGGACTCTGTGAGGACCAGCTTAGGCTCCCAGAATCTGGGCAGGTAAACATGAGGTACAGACCAACCGGACTCTGTGAGGACCCAGCTTAGGCTCCCAGAATCTGGGCAGGTAAACATGAGGTACAGACCAACCGGACTCTGTGAGGACCAGCTTAGGCTCCCAGAATCTGGGCAGGTAAACATGGGGTACAGACCAACCGGACTCTGTGAGGACCAGCTTAGGCTCCCAGAATCCGGGCAGGTAAACATGGGGTACAGACCAACCGGACTCTGTGAGGACCAGCTTAGGCTCCCAGAATCTGGGCAGGTAAACATGGGGTACAGACCAACCAGACTCTGTGAGGACCAGCTTAGGCTCCCAGAATCTGGGCAGGTAAACATGGGGTACAGACCAACCAGACTCTGTGAGGACCAGCTTAGGCTCCCAGAATCCTACTCTGTGCCAGAAACAAAGCCAGGACGCCTTTGAGAAGCTGGCTGCTTCTTCAGAGGAAGGCAGCACAACTAGAGATGTGTTCGCTAGTCATTTTTATCTCTTTCAGGAAAAAGCTTACCAATAGTTTATTTTCTACCTTCAAAGTAAAGGAGAAATAGCACGCAACCAAGCAAGGAAAAAAGAAAGAAGGAAGGAAGGAAGGAAAAAAGGAAGAAAGAAAAACAGGAAGAAAAGAAAAGAAAAAAGTAACAGCCTTCTTGAGTTCCCCCAAGAGGAAAATTGTATGTGTTTTTTTGTTTTTGTTTTGTTTTAATACTTGGTTTACCTAACTTATAAATGAAATAGAAAATAGCATGGGTTTCAGGCACTTGTTTGCTCCTCTTTGGTGATAGTTAAGAAATGGATGCTTAGATGGGTGCAGATAGACAGGAAAACAGCTTCTAATGTGCGATAACACAGTGAATATAGAAGTACGGAGACAAAATAGTGAATTTCACAAAGCCAGTAGAGAGCACTGCAATGTTCTCAACCCAAAGCAGTGAGGCTGAAGCTGATGAGGGTTTGCATTCGCTGTCAAAACAGGTGCACATCTACCTGAAATATCACAGGACTATCCCACAAACAGGTACAACTCTTAAATGGCAAAAAAAGAGGGCTGGAGAGATGGCTCAGTGGTTAAGAGCACTGACTGTTCTGGAGGACCTGAGATTGATTCCCAGCCTCCACATGGCAGCTAACAACTGTCTGTAATTCCAAGATCTGACACCCTTACACAGTTGTTCATGCAGGCAAAACACCAATTCACATAAAATTATATATATATATGCAAGAAAGATTAAAACTTTAAAAAATTAGAAAAAAAATCCAGATGTACACTGTGTAATCATAATTGTAACATTAACATATTTGTTATCTTAGCATGAGGAACACAGAGGCAGAAGGATCGCCAAGAATTCTGGGCTATATAGTGAAGTCAGGATAGACTGGGCTATAGAGACCCTGCAGGCAAAAGAAAAAAAAAAACCCTCTAAACAAAATACCACAAAAACAAACAAAGCTCCATCAACAACTCCACAACTTTTCTTCAAGGTAAAAGTCCTGGACATTCCTTATGCTCTCTTGGCAAATAAAAAACACTAAACCCAACAGGAGGGAAGGAGGGAGGGAGGGAGAAAAGGAGAAGAAAAGAAGGGGAAGGGAGGGAGGAGGGAGAGGGGGAGGAAGGAGAAGGGTGGGGAGCATTTCCTGGGCTCTCCTGAGTCTCTGGAGGAGACATACATCGACCCTGGGAAGGGGAGTGAAGCCTTTGCACACAAAGCTGCCCACTCCAAGGCACAGGGCTTGCTGAGAGCAGTCTTGTGGACAGTGCTTCAGCCTCGGCATTAGGAACAGAAGGATTGGGATGGAGCGGCAAGTGGGGTGGGTGACATCAACAGGATCTGGCAGCATTTGCTCAAAATAATTTGAGAGAAAGAGTCAAGTTGACAGCTTCTCTTTCACAGCAAAATTGCCTGGTTCTGGTGCTATGTAGTTTCTGGCTCTCCTGCCTAAATGAGTATCACAGTGATTCCAATGGGGCTGTTTACACAGCAGAGCAAGCTGACTCCTTGATAACAAGCTGGGTTGCAAAGCTCTCCAATGGCACTCAAGGACCTTCCTTCCAGTGGAGACATTTCCTCCACACTCCACATTTGAGAGGAAGTTCTCTGGGAACAGTGCCTTTCTTTAGAAGCTTATTTACATTCATTTAGCTAATGGGTTTTGTCCAGTAATACATTTAAATTGCTATCCCTGCTAGAGTTATGCTCATGATCACGTTTTGAATGTGACTTCCTTTCCTCTGTGCAGTCAGTAATTTCCTCAAGGGTGGGATGAGAGCATTGTCCTTTTGAAGCCGTTTGAAACAGACCTGGTCTCGGCCCTCTCAGGAGAATATTCTCTGGGTGATAATTGCAGCCAAGTGCAATGTTCAAATGAATGGAAGTTCTCCCCTGCTTGTCTCCTCTCTCTGGTTCCCCAGGGGCCTTATTGCAGGGCAACACTGCTCATATTGATCTGGGGAAAAGCCGGATATTCAGCCTCTGAGGGCACAGAGTCCCAAGTCAGCTGTCAAAAGGACTAGGAGGTTGGAGAGACTGTGTCTTCAAGGTATATAAACAGAACCACATTTACCTGGTATGGGTATCACAGAAAGGGCTTTTTAGGAATGAAGAGAATTAGGTTTATTCAACCTTGCAGCTGTGATTACTCAGTAAACTGGCAGTTCGTGGCCAGTGGAGGGAGAAGAGAAGATTGTTTTAAAATTGGAGAAGGTGGATGAGGCTGGAGAATGAAACTGAAGCACATGTAATCCTGTTTAAACACCCCGGGTCATTAGTGCAATGCAGCCACTTACAATATTAGCTTTAGAAAAACAGAGAAGGGCTGGGAATGCAGTTCAATGATAGAATGCCTTCCTAGCATGCGTAAGGTTCTGTGTTTGGTCCTCAGCATTGCCAAAGCAAAAGAGAAAGCAGAGGCAGGAAGGGAAGGAGGGGAGGAGGGGAGGAGGGGAGGAGGGGAGGAGCAGTTCTCAGTTTTTTTCCTTGTATTTAGTGCCCCTCTCTACCTGTCCACAGGAGATACAGCCCACAAATGCCTGGATCCCAGAGTACTAAATCCTATGTGTTATCATTTTTCCTAAATGCACATATTATGATTGTTGGCCACAGTGAGAAATTAATAACTAATAAGATAGCGTGATTATACTGAAAATGGTTTTTTCTTTAAAAAAAAAATACAGGTAACTGCATTTACATAGAAGATCCTACAGACTAACTAACTGATTAGAAGTTCTGTGATTGTGAGAGAATGTTTCATATCAAGGTCCAAAATCATGTTGGGCGGTTTTTAATTTTCTTAATAATCATTTATCACTCACTTTTGACTATCATGCAAAATCATGGAGCATATTATGTAACTGAGTTATTAATGAACTATTAGATTTTACAAGTCCATAATCTAGCAATCCAACAGTATCTGAGGCCTATAGCATAAATTTCTCCCTGATAGTCTCACCAATGTATTTGATAAATACCTTACTTTATTATTTTCTTTTGTTCTGTGACAATAAAAAGTTCATGTAATTGCTTTCACAGTGAGCCTGTCATTCTGAATAACCTAAGTCTATGTGTCTAGATGACTGATTTTTGGTTCAGAATGACCTGTGTCCTGTTCCACTAGAGAGCTGTGCTTTATGCTAACATACAAATGTACTGTGAGAAAGTTTTCTTGAGATATATAAATTTGTTCCTGGAAATTCTCAAATTAATATCTTCAGACTGCGGATACCTGCAAGACTATAGTAAGAAGACTCACAGTAACTGCAAGTGCAGGAAGAAAAACCCTGGCAAGAGGGAGTGTCACTATGAGGACAAAGGGATGCTACCACAGGCCACATGAAATCAATTTTCCTTCTGCCCGAATCTCAAACTTAGAGTCATACATTTTCTAAATGTCTTTAGAAAAGCTTAAAAAGGTAACATCCAACTGACAAATTTTAACCCCATAATAAAATTTACAGAGGAAAAAATGACCAGACCTAGGACTTGAGGATTATGTAGCTCAAACCTGGGCCCTGCTGGTTCCTTGTCTCACAGGCTGTGGATGCAGTCAGGGCTTCTGTTTGGTGATTTGCATCTCCAAGTCCATTCTGCTGGTTGAGCTCCCTGCTGGGTGGGGCCTGCCTTGTCTCTGAATGCCAGCCAAATCCAGCCACTCCCCTGGAAACATTATTCCTCAGCTAATGTAATGTCACCACCAATCTGTACCACGGCTGTTCTCTGCAGTAGGCTCAAAAGCTGGGACATATTCTAGCTAAAATAGATCTGCGGCTGAAGAGCAGGTGTTGATGGTGGCAAGCTAGAATGTCACACAAAGGCAACTCAGAAAGGAAAAAGTGCACACCCAGACCAGAAAACCATTTGCTTTTTAAAAGGAGGCATATGGAATATTGGATGTGTGGGTAGAAGTGAAAGAGGAACCCAAAATAAGTACTTCACATGGATAAATGCCCATGTACAGAACAAAAATTCTTGATTTAATTCCAGTTTCAAAGTATCCTACAAGCAAAGGCAGTCTGCCCAAGAGTCAAGTGCTCTGCCTTCAGGTCAGATGCTCGAAGGCCAAGATGGGTAGGCTGATGGGCTTGTTTGGCGATGTCTTCTGTTTAAGAGCCTCAGTCTTCCACACACACAGGCTCCTGGAGAGCACTGATCTAATGCCATCTGCTCATTTCAAGCCAGACTGCCATGACCTGCAGGATTTTCAACTTGTTAAATCCTGCCTGATTTGTAGGACCTGTCTCTTCACCCAGGGACCACACTGTGGCTTTGTGGGCGCTAAGCCATGCATCTGTATTTTGGTCAATGTCTAACTGATCCTTGAGAACATACATGATTTGTGTGTGTGTGTGTGTGCGCGCGCACGTGTGTAAGACAGAAAGAGATATAGAGACAGAGTCACAGAGACACACACACATACAGAGACAAAGACAGAGTCACAGAAAGACAGACACACAGACAGACATGCCAATCAAGATAGCAAAGCGGTACTGAATGCAGACCTGTACATCCTCCTTTATCCATATCAACTGCACTTGACCAACAGACATTAAAAAAGGTCCATAGTAGCTGTCAATTTCCAGGTAGGTTCTTATGATAAGGTTCTTTGCCTATTCTGATTTCAGGCTCATGTCAAAAGTTTGTGTTATTACCTTCTGTGGAGTCATTAGTGGAATACTGAACAATGTTAGTGTGGCTAACATTGTAGGTATGAGAGGTGTCAAAGCAATGTCTCCAGGGAGCATAGCCAGGCACTCATTCAACCTTATGTGCTCTACATTTTTTCACTGGAGGGGAGAGGCCACAACTTCTATTAGTTGAAATTTATTTTTTATATGAGTACCATTACATAGCAAGGCCACTTTACAGGTTTTAAGAGATATGCCCCAAGGGGTAATAAAGTACAGTGATATATGGGTAACACTGTAGTCTACCCAAAATGGTCGAAAAGAACCCATTTGGTTTGGATGCTGTGGGTCAGGTGACTCAAATGCTGTGTGTATTTTAGTACACTCTATATTTGTATACTCTGTGAAGATGTGTTGCAGTAATTGGTGTAATAAAGAACTGAAAGGCCAGTAGCTAGGCTGGAAGAGGTTAGGTGGAACTTCTGGGAACAGAGCAGATCCTGGAAAAAGAAAGGCCAAATCATCAGCTAGATGCAGAGGAATCATGATGGGCAGTATAAAGATAATGCAACATGGCAGAACACAAATTAATATAAAGGGTTAAGTTATAAGAGCTAGTTGAGATAAGCCTAAGCTATTGGCTGAGCTTTCATAATTAATAAGTCTGTGTGTCATTATTTGAGAGCTGGAATAAAAAAAAACACTTTTTACATTCAGACACAGGATAGCAGTTAAAACCTCTAGTGTTTTCCCTCAAATATCTTGTTCTAAACAAGATTTGTTGTAAAGGTGTTTTGGTTACCTTAAATATTGATATAGGCCAAATCCAAGGTATAGTCTCACCACAGGTTTGATGACTGAATTCTTGAAATCACTTTGCTCAGTATCAGCATCTGAGGGGCCAGGATAGTCAGAGAATGTATGACGTGTGAAACATATTTGTCTCTCTGTCTCTGCAGATCCCAAGGGTGGCTGCTGGAGCTGCAGCTGTGGCTGTCTCTTGGGAACAAGGTGTCAATCCTTCTTAACCAGAGGGGAAAGGATATAAGGCTGGACGCCTCTATCTTTTCATAAGGAAATCTTTTCTAATTTATGGAGTCATGTATAAGACTCAATACACAGAAAGTAAAAATGGAAAGACATTTGGGTTTCTCAGCTGTGTATCTATCTATCCCTTAATTTTTCTATTTTCTTCAAGTAGTCAAATTTACTAAACCTTTTTGTGAAAACAAGGTAGTGGCTCCTGAATGTAGGCCAAGAATTGATGAAGCTGAAATGCTTTTTACCTTACTTCCTCCATTTTCAGAATCTTCTTCAAAAACTATCCCTAGATTCCACTCACTCCATGCACCTGATGCATAGAAATGTGCTTTACCTTACCTTTTTTGACCTTTTCAGGAAAGTGTTACCTTGATGGATGCAAGTTCCCCATAGTCAAGGCCCCTTTTTGAGTGCTACTTGCTCTAACCTGCATAGCTTTGCATTTGGGGATGATGGAAAACGGAGAAATAACAGACATAAGCTATGTAAAGCTGGGATCAAGTGGGCCATACACTTGGATGGATATGCATCAGAAGCATTGGGGAAAGTCAACATTTGTTTATACACAGTGAGGGTAAGGAGAGCCTTGGCTAATTTTGGTAGGGAGTTGCTGTAGGGAACAGTCTGGTTGTAGTCATCCATAATGAGGTAACCATTGTGGTAGTTTCTTCTGCATTTACTGCTTTAGCTAAATATTAACCATTGATCAACATCTATACTCTAACCAGGTGTCTTAGTTAAGGTTTCTATTTCTGTGGAGAGACACTGTGACCACAGCAACTTTAAAAGAAAAATATTTGATTAGGGTGGCATACAATTTCAGAGGTTTAGTCCATTATCATCATGGTAGGACATGGCAGCATGCAGACAAACATTGACGCTGGAGAAGAAACTGGAAGGTCTAGATCTTGATCTGTAGGCAACAGGAAGTGAACTATCTACCACAGAGGTAGCTTGAACAAAGGAGATCTCAGAGTCAACTCCCTCCCCCCAGTGACACATTTCCTACTACAAGACCATACCTCCTAATAGTGCCATTCCTTGTAGGGGGCATTTTCTTTCAAACCCACCACACCAGGGAAAGGCCTTGAAATTTCCCCAAGCTTAGCTCAGGAAGGCTTTGGTGGCCTGAGGTGATGATGTTTTTGGCCTGGCCTCATTCAAATCAACAATCCCCATCTGTTCAGACTTCATCTGCTCCCATACAAGACCTTTAAAAAGTGGGGAGAGGAAGCAAAACTTAACTGTCTGAGTCTTCTGGGAGAAGGAGACACAGACAGGTGCCTGATGAACTTCAAATTAAACTCTTTAAATTTCTACAATTTGTTATGAACTCATACATAAATTACAGTGCAGTTTGCATATGTAAGAGGCATGATCTTGCTTCTTAAAGCAGATGGGTTTGAAATTAAATTTTTATATCAATCCCCAGAGGGCTTTTTTTCCCTTTAGCCACACAAAAGTGAGTATTTGGTTTCAAAACAGGTATAAAACCTCAGTACTCACTTTATACCCCTCTCCCCATAGGTTTATCTGCTGATGCAATAAGCCAGATCAAGCCAAATTGAAAAAGTTTAACAGGTACATTTGAGCAGAATAACTTCTGGGTGGGTTCTCTGGTCCTAGAGATGGAAAGCAGAGAAGTTGCACTCCGAAATGAAAGCAGAGATTTTATGGGTTGTAGGCATTGAATGATGGCATGTTCTTCACAAGCTGGGTTAGGGCAGTCAAAGTTAACCTCAGGGGAGGAAGCTGCAGTAGCCATGCTTGGGCTGTTGGTGCCTTTCCTTTGTTTAGACTCTGAGTGGGTAGAATTTGGAAAGACAGGGGAATGAGGCTATCAGGATTACGGTGTGTGTGTATGTGTGTGTGAGTGTGATCTATTGGTGTTCCAACCAAATGTTGAAGGGATAACACCTACCAACAGGTTGGTTCTCCCACAAGTGTTTTGCTTTAGGAATCTTTCTAAGAAGAAATTCCTGAGTCTTTAACCCATATTAAAAATAAAAAGCAAAAAAAAAAAAAAAAAAAAAAAAAAAAAAAAAAAAAAAAAAAAAAAAAAAAAAAAAAAAAAAAAAAAAAAAAAAAAAAAAAAAAAAAAAAAAAAAAAAAAAAAAAAAAAAAAAAAAAAAAAAAAAAAAAAAAAAAAAAAACCAAAAAACAAACAAAAAAAAAACTAAACAAAACCAAGAAAACCTCATGTATGTTCTTTCAGAGGGTAAAAATCTGCAATAACTTACTTCAAGAGAACTTTAATGGCTACGGTACTTCAATTCCAGGATTATGCATGATCCAGGAGTCGGGCAGAAAAGAAAACATGAGCAAAGGGCGAGTGAGGGCAGTACCCTACAACACCCTCAGTCTGGACTGTCAGGAGAGACCTCCCATGCCCTGGGGTAGTCATCAAATCCTCACCCAGGACTTCTATCACTCATTTGCCAGTCTCGGAGCTCGGCAGCTTTGTTGTAGTTTGTGTTTTCCTTATGCTAAGATCTCTTCTATGAAAGAGATTTAAAAATAAAGATCTTAGAACATGAAGAGTCTTCAAAGGACAGATTATCAAATTTCCCATAAGCTCAGGTTCTGCATCCTTAAAGCATCGGATGGATTCCCATCTCTGTCCTAATTTGTACTGCATTGGTATCTCTGCATGCCTATGGGGTTATGGGTGTGCAGGTGAGCAAGCACACTTATGAATAGAGGTACAGACTTTGGTTGTCTTTGTCTCTCCTGCTCCCTTCTTTATACACCAAGACAGGCTCTCACTTGAACCCAGAGCTCAGACCAGGGTTTTGGTCTCCCACTTATCATTGCAAAAGCTGCTCTGTCCATCCTGCGTTGTGTGGGTACTGGAACTCCAGACTGGGGTTTCTTGGGTTTTCAGCAAGCAATTTATCCACTGAACTATCTCCAAGGCCTTAGTACCTTCCAACACTTTATAGAAGTCAAGTTTTGATATTTATACAGAGAGTACTCAGTGCAGATTTACTAAGTAAAAGGATTGCCATTAATCAAGCATGATGCAGCAATCTGGTGGGTAAGAGCTGTGGGCAGCTGAGAACTCTCTGGAGCCAGGGCATGCACACTGGAGCAATTTTCCATGAGCTTTGAGTGTAGTGGAACAAAGTAGGCTTTAAGCAACTTTCATCTAAGTATAATTTTGATTTTGACATGTGATACAAGTCTTACGTGCGGCTACCATCAAAGTGGGAAATACATCAGATTCTACTTTAAAAGGCTTTGGATATTTAAAGGCTTATGTGAAGACTATTGCTCTATTTTTAACATATGATTAAACCAATACAGAATATGGGAAATTATTCTACAAAGAAATGACTAAAAATTTCCAGTATGTCAAGAATTATATATATTTGGGAAAATTGTATCAATACTGCTTTTTCCATTAAATGCATTCCTGTAAGTGCTTCAAATTCTGTGGCCAATCATTACCTAATTTTGTATCTATTATGTGTCTATTGCTTGTATATATCTCAGTGCCTTTTCTATGCTTATTTCTGGAAGAGCCCATGCTTGTTTAATTGGCCACTCATAAGCTCTACAGATACCATCAGAAATAAAAAATTGAGAATATTTCTTGAACACATTTCATACTCCCTTTAAAATCATTCTTTTAAATCTAAATCATCTAAGACCTGTTTTCCTTTTCCTTCATTGTCCACCACTTTTTTAGAGACTTTCAACCCTCATATTTTCCTCTTATGTACAACCCTCAATGAAACCTGTTGCAAAATCTTTTAGAGTAAAGGATCTCGAAGCAGGGCAAGTCAGACACACATTTACTTTTCTTTTTCTTTCTTTCATTTTAAACAGGGATTTTATTCTGTGCTTTAATTTCTAGCATGCTGATCAGGATTTTCAGAGTCCAAATCTCTGGAAATTTGTCTTCCAGAGAAGATTTAAGGTGTCTCCATATTCCTTGTATGTCTAGAGGGCATGGCTTAGTGGGAGAAAGACAGTAGGAATTGGGCTGGTAGAAGGGCTTAGACATATGATTAACATAGATACATTTTAAAGTTTTTAATCTTGGGCTTTCAGAGTGACTTAATCTGGAGAAAAGCACATGTTCAGATAAAATATTTCTAACACAGTTATGTTACCTGGTGCTGGAATATGGAGACAATGAGTAGCACACAGATAACATAGGGACTAAAGAAACAAAGGTCTGTTGGCAATGGGTTCATAGATCCAAAACAAAAACTTCACTTTTGCATCTACTAAAATTCTATAATTCCAACAAAGCAAAAGGGTTTGAGATATATTGTATTGAATATTTCATATTGAGATATAAAAGAAAATATATATTTTCTTTTCTAGTATCTTTTTAGTGTGTATGAAGTCAGTCATATTGCTTTTACCTCACTTAACTGTTAATAACTTTCTTCCTCGCAAGAGATTTCACATTCTATTTAAAAGGATGCAACAGTATTGATACATATAACACTGTATAATTACACATATGCATACACTGTCACTTTTTTCCTAACAGAATTTGTATCTTTAGCAAGGAACCCCTCTTTCACCAGCCTTCTCTTCCTGATTTTATTCTCGGAACAGGAAGGGAAGTATGGAGTGACACTCTGGTAACTTATTAGAAAATTTTACATACCAAAGTATTACAAGATAAAAATTTAACCCATTTAGAGTTTTTACACCATCAAATCTCCCAGAGCAACTTAACTTTAGAATATTATACACTGTCAAGCTAACCTGAATTTCTCAATCTTCCTACCTGAGTTAAGGAATCACATTGTATGCAATCATATGTCACTCCTCATGATCCTTTGACTATACTCAGGCATGATAACTTGGACATGGAATGATGAGCACTTAATGTACATGCACTTAAAGTCACCATGCCAACATTGTCTTTCCCAAAAGCAATGGCAGGTAGTAACACAACCAACCACTTTCATTAAGTGGTTCGGGGAGGTTCAAAACCCACTGGTCCCAGAATTTTGGGACCAAATATGTGTTATTATACATTTATGCTGGTATAGTTTTCCAGAGGACTTTTGTTGTTTAGAGTTTTGCATTTGAGGGTCTTGTTACATATCCTGGCTGATTGGGAACTTGCTTCAAAGTTAAATTGCCTGCCTTTGCCTCCCCAAGAGCTGGAATAAAGGTAAGCACCATCAGATCCAAAGGACTTTTAAAATAAGACAAAATTTAGGAACACTCTATTTATTCAGTTTGAGGTCCGAGCTTTTATGCGGGGAGGCACTGTCTACATGATGTAACTTCCAGTTTTATTAGAATCCAAGGCAAGAGTATGTTGAGTTCCCCTAAAAGCTCTCATCCTAAATGGCAACATGAAGCGCATCTTCTTTCTTCTAATGAATTCTCTTCTACCTTACAAGCTCCACATTAGGGAAGAGCAACCAATGTTCCTCAGACAATGGTCAGTCTCTGGTGGCCACAGTGTAAGGGGAAACCATTAACCAATATACTGAAATAGTTAAAGAATCCCTTATTATTTCCTCTACTGTTTCTAGTGGACATGGTACACTGAAGGTACATATTTTATGACTGGTAGTGTGAACATAAAGAAATGTATATGAATAATATGTTTAAAATATTTCAAATTTTTATTAAATATTTTTATTCAGTTTTAAGATCACAGTTAAAGTACTTTAGCATGTTATACACATGACTTACATGTGCAATTTTTAGAAATATCAAATTAGGAATAAGATTTTGAAGAAATTATATAAATGTGTATATTGACTTTTACTACACATACATCTAAGAAAGCAATAATTCTGTTGTACCATTAACTGGAAATCATTTATTACATGGCATGTTTACACCAACTCTAAAGAGAACCAAGCCAATTTCCAAAGCAAAATAAAATAAAAATAAAAATAAAATGAGCAAATCAGTCATGCTGAAACTGTCAACAGACTTAAGACCTGGGGTCAAATGAAACTATGGTTAATTTATGACATGTAAGTAAGCAATTCAAACCTATGAGAACCAGTTTATAACCTGGTGTGTGGAATCTCAGGAGGTTTTATCAACTTTTTGACAAATTCCTGAGAGCCAGAGGCTTGCTTAGTGCTAATGACATGAAAATGTAGCTGAGCAATCACTAAGCTCAAGGTCCCCAGCCTTCCCGACCCTAGGTTCTGTTGCTCCAAGAGCCGAGGCACTAACATGAGGAGTCAGGAGACCTGGCGAGCAACAGAGAAGTCAGTGACATTCCATGAAACATGAGTGTCTCTATGATTTAGGTTAGAGCTTGTGAGGTAAGATTCGTGTTGTGGGTGGGTTTGGAGGCAATCAATCAGATCCTTGTTACTCAGTCACCAGTTCTGGCCCAAGTTATCAGAAAATCTTTGGAAGTAGTAGTAATGTTCACAAAAACTAGTTCTGTGCATAAAAATCAATTTGAAGGCATGATCAGTTTGACCACTGTCTGCCAAGAAAAAAAAAATCAAATGAAAAACAAACAAACAAACAAACAAAAACCAAAGCAAAGCAAAACAAAACAGTGGCCACAGAACTTTTAATACAAAGTTCCTCCTGTGACTTTATCAGTAAAAATCACACCACCACAGATAAAATTTGGTCAAGAGAGGAAATTTTCCCTCCTTATAATGTATATTTTTATATATTTGAAGGAAAGGGTAGCACAAATAGGTGCAGATATACAAAGAAGTCAAACGTATGTCATTTACTTCTGTTGCTTCTTTGTTCTGAAATGTAAGAAGGTAATAATGTCCTCAGTGAACAGGACAGTCCTTCAGCATGGAGTATAAAGAACGTAGCTATCACTTCCAAACACAAGCAAAGTAGTCCATCAAACCCTGACGCTTTACCAGATCCATGGTTCCATGAACTACACAGCTGCTTCTGTTATCATTAAACACATGTTGTTAGTTGATCTAAGTAAGACTTTAACAATCCCCAAACTCAAATAAAACCAAGTCCAGTCTAACTCTTTGGGAATGCCTGTATAAACAGAAACAACATCTAATTAGCAATTAGTACACTTTGCATAAAGTGCAAAACAAGGATGTGTGGGAAGAAGCTAAATTCAATTTCCACCTAGCAGTCACTCCAAACACTTTAACAGGTCAAATGTGATAAGCACTTGCTTCTACTGCTCATTTCAGCAAGACGTTGCTCTCTCTGGAGAAGCTGGTTTGTGAAGTCAAAACACTGCAGTGGAAAATCGTGGCACTGAAGGTAGAAGCAAACGACAGTCTTACTGAAATTAACTTTGGAAGCCGAGGTAGCCCGTGAGGATTGGCCTTATCTGAGGGCTCTGTGGAGCAGTGCAATCAAAGATGAATCTCAACAGCATCATGTACACCCCAACATTTCCCTTACACGTGGTGACTCCAGGCCTCCCCTGATTTCCTTCCTCTCCCCAAGAAACCAGTGGTGGTGCTTCTCCTCTGCTGAATGGGTGCAGTCCTCCAGCCTCCAGCTGCTGGTCTTCAGAACACTTACGACGCATACAGTAGTTTAGCAGGCAGCATGGTCCCACTGCTTCACATTAACATCAATGTCAAGCTTGGAACAGCTATGTAGTATTCCCCACCCCACCCTATAAAGAAAACACATCATTCAGTTTTCAGCTAATGTCTGTTCCATAGCAATTTATAATTTGCTTGAGATTTTACATTGGTGCAAATACTGCCGTACACTGAGCCCAAGACTGCAGAGTGCAAACACATTTTTTTATGACTTAGCAAAGCATCTGACTTTAAGAAAACAATGGGGAATCAGCACGTCGAATTCCAATCCCCAGACTGGTTCAGATGCTCCTTTGCACATACAGTGTTGCCATCATTATTCTCTAGTAACTGTAAAGGCAGGAAGTAGAATAACAATGATAATATGGGAAATTGGAAAACATCTGATAAAATTAAATAATTTCTGAGACTTATGAGGAAAAGGCTGCCAGAATGACAAGATCATTCAGGAGGGGACTGAATGAATTAAGAGTTATTATCCACCATCTGAGACTAACCTAATTTGGGGACAAGAACCTGTAGTTTCCAATGTGGCTGTGGGACATTTTTTTTTTCCTTTTCCCATTCTCATTTACAGTACCCAAATAAACAAAACTTCAAGGATGTCTTATAGTATTTTTCTTTCACTCAGCTTAAGAGCTGCAGTTTTGTTACTATAATATACTCTAGACACTTCAAAATTACATTGGAAATACCAGAATAACTACAATAAATAAAAGGCTAAAGAACACTGGAAGAGTCCTACGTCTGCACCTGAGACAGAACCTCCCACTCTAGCCCTGCAGAGAAGGGCAAGAACAACTTTCAAAAGAAGACCTATATACAGGGTTAAGTCCAGAAATTAAGGTTAAAAGCATAAATACTGACAATTTCAGCTAAATGCAAAGTGGTCTCAGGAAGATACTACAACAATTTAGAATGTAACAAAACAGAAGAGCATTGTATTTTGGCTTGTTTGAGATAAACATAAGGTGCAATGACTTGTTTTCTTTAGGATTTATGAGACAAATGTTAGTGTAGATGGTGCTTGCTGGCAGACTCTGAGTACATATCAGAGCAATATAGCAATACCAGTCTCCAGAAAGACAGGAGTGAAATGAAAAAGATGGTGCTGATGCAGCGGAGTACAACATAACGGACTGAAGGGTTTGTGCTAACAAATGTTACCTGAAAATACCAACACCCCTCTCCAGCAGATTCGGGGCATAAAAAGCACAGCTACTGAAATCAAGACCTCACTTGGAGAACTATAAAGCTTTGCAGGATTTCTGCTACTCTCAATGCCTAACCGCTTAAAAATTAAGCATTTCTACAAAAAGGTTTGTTTTTAAAGGATCTGAAAACAGTCATATCCAGTAAGTCCCTCCCATTCCCACCCTGCCTAAGGGAAAAGCCACTAGGGTTCAGGAAAAGCAGACCAAGTAAGATATTAACCGCGTAGAAAAAAAAGTCATCTCGTTTGCTTCTTTTTTTAAAAAAAAAGGTCTCAGGAATATACAGCAGTCTCTTAAGGGACTCTAGTGAAATGTACTTGGAGGACCAAAGGAGGGTGCTCTGGCAAAAATAGATCTATTCTAATGGATTCTAGAGAATAACAAGTTAGTACCATTGTCAAGATGCATGTTCTGCACCAATGCAATTGTTGGTTTTCTACTTTTGTTATTAATTTTTTGGGTTTTAGCTAATTATCAGGTTTAAATCACTGCTAGCAAGTGGTCCAAAACTCCAACAGCCACCAACATCAGGACCCAGCAATTTCCAAACATTCGCTTTTTTGTTTTGAAATTTAGAAAATATTATTAAAAGTTATCATAGTAAAAATAGTATGCTAAAATCTGGGGCTATTCACTTGATTTATTTCTATGTAAATGGGGTTAAGTTATACCTACTGATTTACCTTTTACTAATTCCTGTTTCCTCCATCCCCACAATGAACATCAATTTTTGAGGACACAATTTCAATAGTATGCTATCCTCCCTACTTGCTTTGGGAAATAACAACAAAACAAAACAAACCTCTACCTTTTTAATTCTGTTAGTATTGTTGTACATATTTTTCAGCACCAGAACTGAAGTAATATCTACAACCATGAGAAGCTAGACCTAGACAGTATTGATAGAGTCATTGTATATGGCTATTAGGTCAAATTACAATTAAAAAAAATCATTACAATTCAGTCAAGTATAAATAAGAAAGCTAGATAAAACCATGTAAACTGTCACCATTTAGAGATCTAATTCAAAAGCTTCAAATTCCAGCTAGCACTATCAAAACTCCACCAGTTTGAAAACTATTAAAAATTATTGCTGGGCTCCAAAAATTAAAATTTAGTAGTTTGTGCTGTGATACAGGAGTAGGGAAATACTTTGTGCTATGGAACAAATACCCTGTAAAATCTGTAGCCTCAGATTAATTTTGATGTATCACTTTGTATCTGTTGCTAGGAAACAAGACACTGTGAACGTCAGGTGGTTAAGTCAATATGTTGAATGTTGTAAGCCAGTTAATCCACTTGGCACTGGCATATGGTTGGTTTTATGCTTAAAAGCAACAAAACATAAAAAGGAAACAGAAACTTGTAGGTGGATCTGACTGAGAGGCACACTTCAGACACCTCCCCCCTCGTTTACTCAATAGCTCAACAACACAAACTCCAAATGGCTCCTAAGACCTGCAGTGCCCATTAGGCCGTGCATAGCAATTGCAACCCGTCCAGTCAGTGATAGATGTAAAAGGTCTGAAGCTCCAAGTCCATATGAAGTGAGCATCTTCAATGTGTTTAGAATAATGAAGTAATACTAAGGTCACTTCTGAATAATATTTTTGTCTTTTTTTTTGTTTGTTTGTATGAACGATCCATTGGTCACTTAGACCCCTGTGTAAAAATAAAAGAATCCTCAAGGCATGAAAACATCAGTAATCTGTAATCTGCAGGATGTTTCCCCTGTCTGGGAAAATATTTGCCACAATTTGCCCCAAGCAAATTCTTCTTGGTCACTCAAGGCTAAGAAAAATTTTCAGATTGTAAGAATTGTAATAGTCTCTTTCAAAATCAGTCAATTTCCTCTCTCCTCTCTCTCTCTCCTCTCTCTCTCTCTCTCTCTCTCTCTCTCTCTCTCTCTCTCTCTCTCTCTCTCTCTGCCAGCAAACTACCACTACCATTCTGGTGGCAAATATAAAAGTGCAGAATATATGGACCACAAGGCCGAGCATACACCGCTAACAATGGTACGTCTGCCTGCCCATGCTGCTTGGGAGTCTGTGGTACAGGCTTTTTAATATTTATTCTACAATATAAATGTAGGTATAACCTATTATATAAACCATCTTAGAACTTAAATCTTCATGTACAAAAGACTAAGAATATCTAATAATAACTAGTGCAGTGCGTCAGGGTTTTTGTTTTGTTTTGAAAGAATAACTAGGTAATATATGAAACTAGTTTCACACTCTCTGGTTGGTAAAAGAGATGTTGGATGAGCTACAGTAAAGGCAGCCTTTTACCAAATCACCACTGGTTACCATCAAAAGCCTTCTTTCAACGCAAAGGCAAAGTCCACATCACTTTGCTTTTCTCAGTATCACACAGTAACACTGCCCTCAAAAATTGTGGCTTCTGAGACAACAAATGGGCCCAGAATGCTAAGTTCCGCTTCAAGTGATTCTGGGCTGTGTGGGGCAACAAGCACTTGTCTGCAGTCTGTACTTCCCACCAAATGGACTCGCTAGCATCCCTGGTAAAGACAAGGCTAGGGTAGTAGGTAAAGCACAATGTTTTACAATGAAGGGGCGCTTCACTGGTCAGCACAAGAAATAAGTACAGGAGCCTGTGGCATTTCTTTTGGCTGTCCATCATGGGTGAGCGGAGTTGACCTCTGACCTCTGTAAAACAAAAAAATGAGAAAGTCACCTATTGAGGGTATATAATTTGAGATAAGCAAGAACAATGGGCGATAAGAATGTTCCATTGTCTTACTCAATAGTAATTAATAGCTACTTAGTTGTTTCATTAAATCTGGTTTTGTCCTTAGAATTTTACTTCGCTTCTTCCTTTTCTTTCTTTTACAAAATGCTATCTACCTCCAATCACTAACAATGCATTTTCTTGTTACCATCCAAGGCTAAGGCCTTCCTTCCACTCTGTAGAAATAAAAACCATAGCTACAGAGCTAAGAAACTCCTTAGGACATGAAAACCTTTCAGCTAAGAGTGATGTTCTATGGGAACACCTTCCTCTTAATGCATGGAGATTTTAGAAAAGTCTATTTTCATTTGAAATCTCCAGGCTCATTTCTTGAGATAGATAATATACTTAACTGAAAACTTCAGTTCTCCTGAAGAGAAAGAGACTCACACTGAACAACAAAAAACCAAACCAACCAACCAAACAAAAACAAGAGGCACTGGAAACCCAGAGGGAGACTCTCAGTGACAAAACTTAGCAATGACATTAAATTTTAAATAGCAAGAACATCCAGCCCAATACTTAGCCAAAATCAGTATACAGAGGGACAATTCCTGACAGAACTGGAAAGTTCATGAAAACTTCCACTATTTGGATTGTTTCTGTGCCAAAATACAGCTAATTTTTTCGTAATTTTGTAAGGTTAGTAGTAAAAAATACAGTTCATGGTTCTGAAAATATTATTCAAAATTTTGGTAATTTCAGCAAGTTTCTCATCCTAAGAACCCAAGGGTAAACCAACAAACTTGTAATGCCCAGGCGAGCACACTCAGGGTACAACACAGCAAGGGGAACAGCAAATACTTGCTTTATAATTACACCACATTTTTCTTAATGTCCAAAAAATAAAATAAAACTAATATATAGAACACTTGAAGAATACAAGACACTAAAAATTTTAGGAAAAAAAATTACAAAAACCAAATTTCTATTAATTTGTTCATTCATGTGTGGTTGTTGTTAAGTACTAACTGTCCAATATGTTCAGCTCTTTCCTCAAGAAAAAAGTGGATTTAAAATGCTGGTTTGTAATATTTATGATTATTTAATTATATTTGAAGATGGAACAATAATTTAGGCAGTAGTAAGAGAGGAAAGACAAGAAGACAAGAAAAAGCAAAGAACACTAACATTTGTTAAGCTAAGGGTATAATTTTAGTAATTGAACCTGTTTTTTTTTCTAATGGCAAGTTATAGGAAAGTCTTATACATAGTATTTTCTATGCCCACACAGCCAGGCAGCCATACATTCACCTACTGGTAGAAGAGCCACCTAAGCTAGGACACAATGAATAAAACCAATGTTTTGTTTTCAAAGTATATCAGGAAGAAACAAAACACCAGCAGATATTATTACAGCCAAATGTGCAGCTGGTCTCAGGAAGGTATGTACACAGTTGCATGAGGTATGCAAGCTGCAGCAGCAGGGTATCTGAGAGAGGAGAGTAACCATAGGGATAGAAGAAGGAACAACAGTTCACATGTGGTGATGCACAAAGACAAGTATGGCCTAGCTGGGAGGGACCACCATTCCGTGAGTATGAAGCAAGGCTGTGGAGGGCAGGAGAAGGTATGCTGACAGTGGAAAGGCTTGCCTTGGGTTTTCTGCTGTTAATGATGAGTCCTAGAAGGCTAGTTGACAGGATAATGATGCAATCATAGTTGTGTGTAGAAGAGAATGTTTGCATCAGTGAGGTGACTCTGGCTTTTTCTGAGCCATTCAACGTGATTCTCTCTGAGGAGCAAGTGGAAGGTTAGCAGATCTGCCTCACTCCCCACTGGGAAGCTGTAGTGCACAAGTAAAAGAGAACGTGACTTCCTGGAGACATCTGGAGGCTGCTGTGAGGAAGTAACAGAACTGACAGCTAAAGGGCTAGGAGAAGATAAAGCTGTCACCAGGGCCCTCAGGTTTATCTGGAGGTAAGAGGGGCATGAAGAACTAGCACACTGTCCATCTGCTGTGCTTTCAGCTTTTATACTTGACTCAAAGTCTAATAGTTACGTTTCAGTGGGTAATCCACTTTGAATAAAACAGTAAAACTTTGAGCTTACAAAATCTCTTCTTTTTTTTCCCCCAAATTCATTAAGTAGCAGAAGATCCAATTATAAATGTAGAACTTAATGTGCTCTCTATGGGATTTCACTGAGTTCAAGTGAACTGGTCTTGATTCTTTGTGGATATCTTCGTTCATTATAAGGTGAGAAAACTGAGGAGTAGATCATAGAGTTGAAGAAACTAATGGGCTTCTGTCTACCATAAGTTAGATGTCAAGATGATCCTTACCTTGTACTCATAGTGTTTTGACACAGGGTATTGTCAATGGCTATCAATACCATCCTTAACATTGAACTGTCACAGTCATCCATGTAACAGCTCTGTGAGATGAGTGCCATTGTGATAGTTTAAACAAAATTTCCCCCAGGCTCAGGTACTTGGTCCCAACTGAGTGGTTTGGGGATGAGGGAGGCCTGGCTGGAAGGAGTATATAACTGGGGGAGGGTTTGAGAGTGTTTATAGTTTCTCCCGTTTTTGTATATCCCCTCTCTACTTTTTGCTCATGTTTGAAATGGAACTCTCAGCTACTTGCCATCATGCTTACTGATTGTTACATGATCTTCACCATGATAGATTTTATCCCTCTGGAACTGTAAACCCAAATAAACCCTTCTTTCTAGATCGCGAATTGTAGAAGTTGCTTTGGTCATGGAGTTTTATCACAGAAACAGAAAATTAACAAATACAGCCACACACTCAACTTATATAAAAAAATGCAGGGAGTAAGAGAGGGTACTTATCATGCCCAGGATACTATATTGTTCTCCCTTCATACCTCTGCTTCAAGATATGGCTCCAGAATGTTTAGATAATATTGCTTCTCTACGATGGGAATTTTATAGAAATAAAGTTTAGTCATAGGATACTATAATATTCAAGATAAAATATTTAGTTGACATTTCTCTCATGTTCGTCACACTGTTAATTCACATATATACTTTGCAACAACTTATATAAATAATGGTGCCCTTGAACTCAGTATGAAACCCAGAACACTGCATGTAAAATGTCAACCACTTCTAAAACGCTTGGTTTCCACACTGCTTCCTCTACTCATGTCTGTCTACTCACCTGTGCACATTCTCCATGGCTGCAACCTCAGCCAGTGCAGCGAGGCTAAAGAATGCAGACACAGCAGGCATTTCTGGAGTACTGCTCAATGGCTCCTCAACTCTACTGTGTGAGCAATTATCACTGCAGTATGTCTCAGTCACTTTCGGGAGACTCCTCTGCAGTTGCTCCTTTGGTTTGTCATCTGAAACAGAGGAGAAACCCATCACAGGAAGGTCACTGAGAGAAAGGTACCAAGAAAGCACTGTGCTAGACAATGTGCAGAGCTGTCTTTCCTGTCCATATCTGCTGCCCTCTAAATAGCAAAGATTATATGGAGTCTCTTCCTCCAAGTTAACAAAAACACTTTCATTAAGCAACTTCTGTGGACTCTGCCCTAAATGTGAAAGAAGGAAAGGTGTATTTTATTCATAGTCAGAGAATGGTTTAGTGTTGGGATGAGAAGAAAAAAGTAAACTGTGACCGAAATAAAACCCAAGAGATTTCTGTGTTGGTTATCACCTTCTCAAGAAGTCATAGCATATACTGCCTCAGTAATGTGGACTTGGGGTCTAATGTTGTTCTAACAGGTAGACTAGACTAAACTATAGATAATCAGTTCTGCTGAGCTCCCATATTGTGACTTTGTTCAAAAGACCTAAGACAACTGACTTTCTTCCACCTATAAAAAGACAAAAGAAGTCATGCAAACATTGTAGGAGAGGCAAAGTTTTAATATATTTAAATATAGAAAACATTGATTAAAAATATTACTGCCATAATTAGGACATAATAGTGGCATGGTGTGGTGTTTTCCTATGTAAAAAAGGAGTATCTCTGAAATTTCCTTTTTCCAACAAATGAGAATAAATGAGGACATATATGAACAAAGATGTAATAATATATAAAATGGAAGTTATACACAAAGAATAGAAAGACAATTGTGAAAAGGTAACCAGTTGGGGTTTGAGATAGAGTAATGGGAGCTGAATATAATCAAAGCACATAATATACATGAATAAAAATGTCATTGGGGAACCTGCTATTTTATACAACAAAATACAAGCTAATTAATAATCAAGAACATAAAAGTCAGATATCAGAGTATTGATTAGAAAGTGAAGAGAGGAAGCACCCATTGGACCACCCTGAGATATTAGTCTTTGCTCTGACCTCCCATTCAGACACAGAACTCCACCTTTTCAAACTTTCATTTGTGCCATGAAACTAAAACTACTAGTTTTAGACTGCCTTATGGTGTAAACAATAATAAGCACAAGACAAGTGCAAAATTAACAATTTCCCTCCATTTCTTTTTTAACTTTATCTATTTTTATTTTATGTGTATTGGTGTTTTGCCTGCATGTATGTCTGTGTGAGGGTGCTGGGTCCCCTGAAACTAGAGTTACAGATAGTTATGAGCCACCATATGGATGCTGAGAATTGAACCCAGGTCCTCTCTGGAAGAAGCAGCAGGTGCTTTTAACCACCGAGCCATATCTTTATCCCCTGCCCTGTACTTCTAACTCAGCAAGTAATTCATCTCCATAAACACTGATATTAACTAAAATCACATCAAGTGGAATGCTAGACCTGCTAGAAGGTAACAACTAAGATCACTATGTGTAGCTATCATGGCACCCCAAGATTTTCAGGGGATGTTCGGTTACCATCCTACCCTTTAACTTGAGCCTTTCAGAAAATTCTGTTATAGAACCATCAGAAACAACGAATAGATCGAATGCTAAGACGGGAAATGGGTAATTTTACTGTCTGTTTAGATCACAAAACAAGATTTCCAGCTACATTCTCAGACTCCCCTGTTGCCTTGAATCAGCCCTATAGAAAGTGTTAAATATATTTTCAGGTTTCCTAATTCATTGCTTTGAATATCTAATAATCTGACTTATAGTGACATGAATAGAATACTATGAAATTACACAGACTCATCTAGTAGCTTTCAAAAATCAAGGCTCTTCTGGAATTTATTTAATCAAGACTGTTTGGGGAGGGGGCATGCTGAGAAAAAGCAAGCAATACTCCAAAAGATTATCTTTCCTTCTAGGGATTCAGACACACACACTTGAAGAAATAACTATGGCTTTAGAGCATGAAATAGAGCATAGGTGGTGGCCAATAAAACGATGCAGAAGGGACAGAGTTTTCATTGAGAAGCAACACTTGGCTTATAAACATTTGCTGGTCAATGCAGCGGTAGTGGACAGCTGCTTGTTCTCATAATCTTGATCTAAAGATCCCCTTACCCAAAGTTCCTCCTGCTGGTGATACTCGGCCGTCTGCAGTCCTGACAAGGTGTGTGATCTTTGTTTTCCTGGCTTTTCTCTTTTGGCTGCCCACCAACGGTTCTTGCATTGCTGCTGGCTCTGGAGTGTTGGGAATGGATAGGGCATTTTTAACCTTATAAGCAGGCTCTGTGGTGTTTTTGTCTTCTGAAAATATGGCTGAAATAGGATAAATGCATAGTTATACACAAAACCACAAAGCATCAGCACCATTCAGGCAAAGAAATATTTCTACATTCCTAACTCATCTGAATAGAGAATTTACACTCAAGAGTTTTCAAAAGAGTGACAGAAAAACAAAAATAAAACATTGCCACAATTTGTTTACTACTTATTTATATGTTCCTCAAATTTGCATAGGATTCAGATCCATGCCCTCATCTCTCTTTTATGGTGTAACGTAATACAGCCAGGATATCACATCTGACCAGCCAGCATTTGATCACTGAGCTACATCCCACCCCCCCTCTCACTGTCAACTATCTTTGGCAGATTTAGGTGGGGTATAGGTGTTAATGTATGCAAACCTTTCACATATGTCCCAAGAGATCACCAGTCCTGGGTGTGATCAGGGTATCTTTCTGAGTTCCTTTGGGCTAGTTCACTCAGACAGGGTAGTAACAATAGTTTCTTGTCTTTTGAAGACACAGAGATTAAATATGTGCTTTTTGGGGGCTGGAGAGATGGCTCAGAGGTTAAGTACACTGATTGTTCTTCCAGAGGTCCTGAGTTCAATTCCCAGCAACCACATGGTAGCTCACAACCATCTATGATGACATCGGGTGCCCTCTTATGCATAATGTATAATAAATAAATAAATCTTTAAAAAATATGTTTTCTAAATGCACACTTACAACTGGGAAATTTACCCTTAAGTACAGAACTGGCTGGCCTGAGCAGGAAAGAAAAGGGTGAGGCTTAAACTTTTCTTGTGCATACTAATTTCTCAGTGAAGATAGGGCAGACATTGGTGGAGTCAGCATGAAAATAAAATCTGAATTCCAGGACAGACTGAACATGTCTAATGAGTTAACTGAAACACAGCTCATCGGGAAACTACGCCTTGGCACTGTAATTGCAAAACCAACAAGTCATTTAATAACCCAGGACTGAGTTCTCTGTGAGTCTTGCATTGAGAGGAAAGAAGGTCCATGCTATTAAAGCTTTCTTCCTTAGTTATATTACATGGGGATACTTTTCTTACACACTTCCTTAGACATTCTTCCTTTCCATCCCCTTATTTTGAAATAAAAAAGGAAATATGTAGTTACTAGTGTAGTAAACATTAAAAAGTAAATTTACTATGGGGTCTCAGTTCTTAAGCTCAATAGCTGCTCTTCCTGAGGACATGGATTTGATTTCCAGTACCATGTGGCAGATAGCAACATCAGTAACTCCAATTTAGGGAATTCAGTACTGTCTTTGGGTCTTGGTGAGAACAAGGCATACATGTGATACAGACATATCAGCAGGTCAAACACCCATGCATGGAGGTAAAGTGTACATACATATAGATAAATAGATTTAAAAATGAAAGCAATCAAATTTCATGCTTGGGACTTTTAAAAAAATGCCAATGGATAGCCTAAAAGTTTTTGGGCAGGAAAAATGTTAAATGCTTTAATGGCCATTCAGTCTCCTAAACGTAGGCATAGAAATCAATATTTGACATGACAAAGTCTACGAAAACCAAACCAAGAGTATAAACCAGATGATAGATCTGAGCATAAGCATCAATTTTATTAACCAATGGCAGCACACACTTTTATTCCTAGCACTCTGAAGGCAGAAGCAGGCAGGTGTCTGGGTTTGAGGCCAGACTGGTCTACAGAGTGGGTTCCAGGTACAGCCAGGGCTACAATGAGAAACCCTGTCTTGAAAAACCAACCAACCAACCAACCAACCAACCAACCAATCAAACAAACAAACAAACAAAACCCTAAACATACAATATAAAAAGAGAGTGTAAGATAAAGAGGAAAATCCTATAATAGCTCCAGGTGTGAGAAAGATACTTGCTGATATAAATAATCCTGTAAGTCTAATTAAAATTTTTAATCTGGATTTGTAGAGACTTTCAATGTAGCCTTGTAGAAGGAAGAATACAAATTACTAAGGTATTTTTCTGTGTCAATCAAGGTCCTTTGCTCTTGATAGATACCTGAAATGAACAGGATGATTCATACTCCAAACACATGGGAAAATGGCTCCAATTATATAAAATGAAGCATGTGCTTTTCTTTGCCCTTATATCAATATCTCAGTACTGCAACAACATAACTATGTGGGGACAGGCTTAAGACAGAAATTGATGATTTAACAATACTCCAAAATACCTGTTAAGCAATGCTTCTAAGAATCCATAATAATTATAATAATAATAATAATAACAACAACAACAATAATAAAAGCCTTCTTTTAATTTTTTACCTAGTCCCAGGTTCAAGGATGGAACAGTTTCTATGCTAGGCACTCAGACTCATACTACTGCTACATTCTATAAGCAAAGGTATTATAAAAAAATAAAAGCTCTTATTAAAAACACTATAATTTGGTTAGAAATACCAAAGGATAATGACTATATAGCCTAAAAACTTAAAGCCTCAGATAAGTCTAAAGAAGTCAAACCTGAATTTACAATGAACATCAAATAATGTTTCTGTTGCATATTCATAAGCTTCAGCTCTGTTGCTTTCTGATCCAGATCCATCACCTCTCACACTAGCTAGAAGGTATTTTGCTCACTTCCAGTATCATTACTGCTTTACTTTACCATCCCAAAAGCACATCAATTTTACTTTTCTACTTCTATTTGCAAACAAACAAACAAACAAACAAACAAACAAAAAACACCTTGTGGTAACAAGGGCAACACACAGCTCCACTAGCGAAAAGAGCCATGAAAAAGGAAAGGCCTACCTATTGGTGAGAACTCATCTAACTTCCACAGAACAGAGGTATCAGAGACAATAGGCACAGGCACCAGGAGTCTCCCCTTGAACTGCAGTTTACTAACTATGGGACCAGGATCTTCCCATGTAAGGATGTGAATTGGGCTAGATTAGCTCTAGAGAAGACCCTCTGACCTAAAAGGATGCCACATAGTCTACTATAAGGATTCTGTGAAAGAAAATAAGCCTTTAGTCAGCTCCAGGGTTCCAAGTGAAAAGGGCATTTGTGAACTAGCAGTGTTTTCATTGATTTTCACTGATGAGCCTTGAAGTAATTACATTCTACTAAGTAGGTGCTGTTTTTAAAGTCTCTTCCAGATGACCTGGTAGAGACATTAGAACCGAAGGCACAGTTGCTAAAGGACTGGGTATGGGAGGAAAGTTCAGTACACAGGCAGACAGAAGGAGGAAGTCAAAGAAAGGGCATCAGCAACACTCAATTGTAGATGCCAGCCTATTAGGGGACGGTAAAGAAGTTACAGACTTGCTGAAGGGAAAGTCTGTCAGTGAAGTTACACTGCTTACCTAGCAGAAGTTTCATCTAAACCTACTATCAGATATAAAAGTAAATATGAGCCGAATGAATCATTGACACTTGATGAAGATATGAGTAAGACTGTGTCAGGAAGTTACAAAGTGGAGGATAAGAGTTTTGTTTCATGCTCTGACCTGGGATTAAATGCAGAAAGTCCTGCCATATGTCATGGCAAATGCAAAAGGGTCATGCCTTGGGGAGAATCTCCAAGATAAAAGAAGTATGAAAGGTAAGGGCAAGTCAATTAATAGTTGTATATGACAAAACAGCATTTAGCCACACCAACCCAAAGCAAAACAAGTTAGAAAGTAGGGCATGTGGGCACAAAATAAAAACAGAAAAATCAAGGCCCTCTCCCCGTACTCAAACGGAAATGTGAAGAAAAAAAAAGGCTTTGGCATGCAAAAGTATATTAACTATTTCTCTTTGAGCTTTTAACTGAACACACAAAATTACTCAAGCATATGGGAACAAATCCACAGGGCTAGTTTTCACACTCAACAATAACCATCAAACACACGTGAAGTATATCATCTGAGGGTGATAATGCCAGCTCACTCCTGGAGCCATTAGGATCATGGCAGGGAGAGATTGCTTTGTTTTCCAAACTACTCCCCAAATGTGGAGGATATTCTTTGGAAAAAGCAGTGCTACACTTGGACTGCACCCCAGGAGGCTATTAGAATCAGCAATTTATATTCCAACTGGGAAAGTCAAAGTTGCATTGAAATCATTATAGCTGTATCGGAAATCTCATTGCTTTTGGTTCCCATGAACTAAAACAAATCAGATGTGAATGAGCTGAGAGAGAGAGAGAGAGAGAGAGAGAGAGAGAGAGAGAGAGAGAGAGAGAGAGAGAGGATGAAATGAAGAAGATCTATGGTCCCAGAAGACTTTGGTGGAGTTAGAGAGCAACAGCTCCAAGTTAGGCTTGGGTGGAAAGATCACATCTAAAGATCTACCTATACAAATAGGCTGCCCCTCTCACTCCTGAGATTGTATTACACACTGCAAAGAAACTACTCTGATGGAAAGTTTGCAATGTAGTCCTGGGTGACTTGGCTGCCCTAAAGTTCAAGGCCTTAGTGTCCTGAATGCCGAGATTACAGTGAATCGAATGAGGGCTAAAAGTTGACAGATCTGTCTGGAAAAATAAACACTAATGTAAAGTGCTTAAGGAGAGAGAACCCTGGTTTCTTTCCTCTTCAGTGTTTGGTTGTTCTTTAGTATTTTATCAGGTGTTTGGGGCTGGTAAACCCTTCTTAATTCAATGTGATATTATCAAAATTAATAATAATAATAAAACAGAAAAGCTCTCTAAGTGTCACTAAGCACTAACGAACACCAGGCCATTGTTGTGGAATTAGATACCTTTACTCACCACATACCATGGAAAGACAAACAGTGGCTAGGGTGTATCTTCTTAGTTGACCAGAAAACTCTTGCCAATTCTAGGCCATGGACAATTTCCTCCTCTTTCTGATACATGCTAAAAAGACCCTGTACTATACTATGGTTTCATCTCATGCCTTTCTATATTTGCACCCTGCAAAGCAAAGTTTAATATGGCCTTAGGTTTAAGAAAGGATGAGATAAGGGCCTGGATGGTTCACAGAGTTCCCACCTGAACCAAAAAAAAAAAAAAAAAAAAGGCATGAAAGTAAATAAACAAAACAACTCAACTTAAATTACTAGTGATTTTCTGATGCTCAAAATGATACCTGGGTCATGAATTTGTACTCTATTATAAATAAAAGATACACACTTTTCAGGGTATGGCCTTGCAGAGTTTTGTTTAACATACATCAATAATATATAAGTAATTAAGTGGCATCAATAACAACTCTACTTCTACTTAACTCTCAGCCCTGCACAGCATACTCAAAACTGATTGTCTTCTCTCCCTTTGTCCATGGCAGAGCACTAGAGCTGCTGGCATTGCTGTTTCTAGCAGTACAGCATCCATAAGTCACCAGAGGAAAGTTGTCATGTGTTAAGAGGGGCATGGAGCCTCTTGCAGTAGGATCAGACTATGTTCCTGGTACATGAATTGACATCTTGGACCCATTCCCTACAGAGGATCACCTAACTCAGCCTTGATACTGGGATGAGGAAATTGGTTCTACCTCAACTGGATATGCCAGACTGAACTCACCCACCTTGGGACACCTTGCCCTCCCTGGGGAAATAAATGGGGGATGGGGTGGGGTGGAGGTCGAGGGAGAACTGGGAGGAGGAAAGGAAGAGAAGCAGATATAGAAAAAAAACCTTTGTAAATAAAAAAAAAGAGGGACATGGGACTTGAAGTTTATACCTTACCATCTATTTCATTCCCAAGTCCTGTACATGAATTTACATGTGTTTTGTATAAATATAGAGTAAATTATAGTGAGGTCAAGCAATTTCTCCTACCAAAAAGTGCTAATTAGTGGCAGGTCTGAGAACAAAGATCTAATTTGTGGCAAGTGAGTTTTCCTTTTCACTCTATACATGTATGCTGCACTTCTGTAGGGTCAAAACATATTTAAAACAACATCATTTCAAGTGAGGAGTAACATGAGCTCAGACTTCTTCAGACTCCTCTGACAGTTCATTAGTGCCTTACTATTGTGAAATCTCTGTTGAAGATATTTTTTAAAAATGTAAAAGAAGAGATGCTTCAGTTAGAGAATATTAGGATTTAATGTTGGAAACAGTAGAATTCATATTTTATTTTGCCTGCACTTAGGCTAAAATAGTATTCCATTTAAGCTATGGATGTGAAATAATGGGTCAGAAAGCAGTTGCTATGCTAGAATTTTAGAAAAGTAAAATGACAAAAGCAGATGTGATTTAATACTATTCCTATCAAAACAGTTTGATCATTGAATCAGTCTTTAATATTTTGGATAAATATTTTTAAAATGTGTAATTCTGCTAAATGGTTTAGGCCAAATACAAAACTGGACACACACAGACAGACACACATTTGCCAAGGAACAAAAGGGTGTTTGGGAGTTACGAGATGTGAACTTGGGAGGATCAGTGGATAGCAGTGTTTGCTGTGCAAAAGGCCCTCAGTTTGAACAGCTATGTGCATTTGTAACCCTGCTGTGTAGGACAGAGACATGAGGGTCACTGGGACTGGCTAGGTGGCAGTCTATCTCCAGATTCTGTGAGAGACCCTGCCAGAAAGGTGAGGAATGCTGGAGCAGGGTACCTGTTGTCCTCTGAGAAAGCTCAACACATGCATGCACATATGCCCCTTCTTCATGGCTGAACACACACATTATTGGATGGGGAAGTGTTGGATTTAGTCATCAAGTGCCTATTCTAGACTTAAGCAATTCTTGGGTAGCCTAGAACACACTGTGTAGCCCAGGCTATCAAACTTGTAGTAATTATACTTCTGCCTCCTGAGAGTTGGGTTACAGAGGTGCACCACCACACACGACCCAATTTATTCATTAGTATTAGGTGGGTCCCTATGTATGTATAACAATTTTGTTGATACAAAGAGAAAAAAATCATATAAATCTTTAATTGGAATATTTCAAAAATACCACTGACTTTCACATGAAGTAACTTTCTTTCTCTTTTTAGAGACAAGGCCTCACATAGCCCAACTGGACTCAATCTCACTGTACAGCTGAGGGTAGCATTTAATTCCCTCCTAAGTGCCACCTCTCAAGGGCATAGATGCACTAACACACCCTAACTCCAGTGAAGTACCTTATAACTAATCACCAAATATGTTCCATCTTTTAAAATATGCATAATAATAATGTGTATCTCTGTTGGGGGAGGGGGCAAAGGGAAAGAAGAGAAGGAAGGCACTTTAACTCACAGAAATTAGCACCCACCGAAGAGTTCAGTTATGACTGTAATTACAGTTATATAGAAGGAGGGTGTGGGAAATTTAAAAATGACATTTGTACTAGGACTTACAACTAGCATGACTATACATAAGCCTCAGGTGAATTCTGTTTTAACACAGTTCAGAGTGAAGGACAAGAGTTAGGCCAGAAATCACTTCTGTTAGTCTGTGTGCTAAGCTAGCCAGGACAGCCCCACTTTTTAGTCCTAACTCCTATGCTCATGCATCATAGACACAATAGGTTAACGTGACTCAAAGACTGAAAATCTCCTATCAAAACTAAATACTACACAACATACTCTCTGATTGATTACCAGCAATACACAGTTTTAATTTAAAATAAAAAATAATATCAATGTGAACTCACATGTCTAATGTTGGTTGAATCAACACAGACTTTGAATTTTTTAAAGACTATAAATTCATTCCATTTTTAGCTTAGACCACATATAATAATATACTGTTTCTTTTACCTTCTGTAGGGTGAATGGCATCCAAGAAGAATTGCTTGTGTGACCATTTATCCCCATTTCCTAAATCAAGGACAGAAAAGTACAATGAAGCTCTACTCCCAGCACAGATATACACAGCACTGAATACAGCTTGTGCAAAATGACTTGAACATAAGACAACATGCACATTAAACAGAATTTAACTTCAATTATTTTATTCTTAAAACTATTCACCAACTGAACAAATGAGATTATATAAGATAATGATGAAAATAAGCAAATTCTATCCTTTGTGAAATATGTTAGACAATCTCTTGACTTTAATCAGGACAATTTGAAAATCCACAAAAGGAAATAACAAAAGCTGACATTTTACCTACATGCTAATGTTTACTCACTGGAAGCAGAGGAAAGCAGATCATCAATATGTAATGCCAGTTGATGTGGAGATGAAACCAAAATTAAGTAAAGGCTTCAGGTACAGGAGCATACAGGCACATATATCCATACATAATGCGTGAAAGCCTCAGTATAGAAGCCTAACATGCTGCACATGTGGCCATGCAAGTAGGGTGCGGATAAGCCTTAGGTGAGCAGGTTTGTGGTAGCTGTGACACTGACATGCAGAACACCTACGAGAGCCCTCCCCAGGTCACTGTACTGAGCCAGATGTGAGAACTTATCTTTTTTGGTTAGAATGAAAGTCTTGAGTTATGAAAAGAGAAACCTTAAGACCAACCCCAAAGAGGTTTAAGGGTTCATCAAGCTCACAGTAACAATGGATGTTCAGAGAAAGGGAAGATGATAGAACGCCCAAGTTCCTAGCACCCTCTGGAAATAAGTTTGTGGCTGAAGGAGCTTGAAGAGTCCAGCCAATAGTGAAGCATAAATGGGAAAAGATGATATAGTTTAGGAATAGAAAACAAAACAAAACAAAACAAAGACGATGTGAGAATTCTTAATTAACAGAGAAAGTATAGAAATGGTTGGACTTTCACATGACTATAAAACTAGGATTTTAGGAGGTAGGAAAATGGTCAGTGTATGAAAGGTTGCCAAATGAGAAAAATAAGAATAGCCAAACAAAGTAAATGACTTAGAGGCTCAGAGACTAAATTATGAAATGCACCAAATGTAAATGAGAAACAGCAATTTTAGGATTCATATGGAACCGTGATCAGAGAGGCAAGTAATGGATTTGAGCAGGAATCTAAATAAAGGGTATTTGCATAGCTGCAGAGTCTAGGAAGGATGAAGACACCATGTCAAGAGCTGATGGCACTGAAGCAGGCATGGGGAGGGAAAGAACTATGCAGAAGCTTCGCTCAAGGACGATTCTGGAATGGAAGTGACCACGAAACCTTAATGGAGGACGGAAGGCACCGATACCTTTTTCTGGAACATTAGGCTTCTCCTTTTTGTGCTTATATTTGCTGACAATTTTGTGGAATAAGTTCTTTTTCTGAGACTGGAAAGGACCTACAGACAATATTATAAATATATTTTAAGTTCACAACATTGAACAGAACAATATTGTGGGTTGTGTTTTGTTGTTTGTAATTATCACCCTCCTCCCTTCTGTGGAATGAGTAAACTGAGTTGCAAGAATGGTTCTCTTGCAGAGTCTCTCAGTAAGCAAGTGCTCAGCCCATTTTGCTAGGCTTATTTAAGACTCACAGAGATTTTCCTTGGAAATGTGTTGTGCAAAAGCCTCCATTAGGGCTGAGACTCCCTGGGAGGATGCTGCAGTTGTAGTAGGGGGTAGGAACAGAGTATAATCAGCTAACAGCAGAGAGATGATAGTATGGAATAGAGAAGGCTTTAACTTTAGATGCCTAAATGCCATGGAGGAAAAGGTAGAATGCATGCCCCACTCTAGGAAACTGATCTCACAAGGACAGCACTTTCAGGATAACCACTGACCTAAGAGCATTAGACAGCTTTCTGGCCCTTGCAGAGGCTAGGAAGGGAAGAGGGGCGGTGATGGTGATTTAAAATAAAAAGCAGCTAAAAAGACAGCTCAGATTCTTAGTCTGTCCAGATGAAATGGAACTGTTGTTTTCCAGTTAAGGATCAGCATTAACAGCATCCCACTCAGAGCAAGTTGCTTTCCTTACATTGCAGATATTCATAACTGAGTAGTTTTACATGGCTTCTGTTACCTCATCTACAAAGGGGAACCATCACAGTGCCTAACACACAGGGTTGATTTTGGAGGACCTGAAAGCTCTTGTTGTACCTTTCTTGTATTTAAGTCTACAGCAAGCTCTGCCTTCTGGCTGGTGGCAAACTTTCAATATTCCTGTGTGGTCAGTTTGTCCATTTGTGATCTAGGCCACTCACTTTGGTGAGCATCAGTGTACAAACATTACTCCCCCCACTTAAAAAACGAAAGATGTATTTGCTCAAACTTCTCACATCAGTTACTGCTCCCTCCCCTAAATCCTCTGTAGCAAAACTGTCCTCAGAAGGGGTGCCTACAACCTTATTTTTCCTGTTGTGTGTGAAACCCAACCAATTAGGTATCTCCCCCAACACTCAAGAAAACCTGGTTTTCTCAGGACACCTACAACCCAAGGATATGAAAGCCAAATGATGATTCCCATTGTACTGGGCTGTTCAGCAGCTTCCACAATAACTGTGCTTATACCCTTCTACCTTCAACACTTCCTTCACTAGCTCCTAAGATCAAGCAAGCCTTTTGCTTTGTCTCCTCCCTGCAGATCTTTGCCTCTGTTTCTACAGCTTCCCTCTCTTGCTAGACTTCCCAGGGTGAGGACAACTCTGAATTGCTACTTGTTCTCTATTCTCATTTCTTTGGTGATTATTTGTGGTCTCCACTTTAAATACCAGCTCTAGTATTTAGCTGATGACTCACAAATGCATCTCTCTAGCCAGATTTATGTGTACTTAAAATATTAGCAAACTCACAAAATTAAACACAGTCCTATGCGATTTGGAGAACTGTCATATCTGCAACCCCATCCTTGTTCACTGCTCCCTAGCTGCACACATCATTGCAATCCTACTTGAAGGACCTTTGTGTCAGCAGTTATCTCTGTTTAAAAATGCTCTACCTGTATCCAAACATCAACAAAGCTAACTTGCTTACTTCTTCAGACTAACCGATGCAAAGCAACCTCATGCCCATCATTTGTGATCTCACTTTCTCAATAATCCTTTATTGCAGATGATTAAAAAGCAAGCACATGAAAATAGCTCCATTGAAATATAAATCATGTGCCAAATAAATCACTCAATTAAAATATAGTTAATATTGTCTCCTCTAGAAATCAACAAACTACTGAATATTTTATCACCTCAAAAATGAATATTACACCTGCGAGCAGCTACCCTTTCCATCCTGCATTTCCCCACGGCTAAGCCACCACTGAAGATAGAAGCCAAACCTTCTATCTTCACAGGTTTGCCTACGTAAAGATCTCATGTATACAGGCGGTATAATAATTAGTTTTAGACTCTTCTTAGATTTAGCACAACATTTCTAGGGCTTATCTGTGCTGCAGGAAGCATAGATCTGGATGAGTACTTCATCATCTAGGAATTGCTAGATGTATGGACTGTTTCTTTCTACCTTTTGGGTAACATAATAATGTTAGTATAAACATCGATGCATAGGTATTTTTGTGGGTGTATGTATTCCCTGCTCTTAGGCATATACCTAGGGGTAGAACTGCTAGGTCCCATGGTCAGTGTGTCTATTGCACTGTTTACTGAAACAGCTGCACTGGTGTATACTCCTGCTGGCAGTTCATAAGGGTTTCAAGTTCTCCGTCATCTCTAACACTTGTTTACAGTCTTCATGGTCATTCAAAGAATTTGAGGCTGTATCACTCCCATTGTGATACTGATTTATACTTTCCTGAGATTTGATATCAAGCTACTTTTCTCTTAATAGTGACTTGAAGAACTCTGTAGAAATACTTAGTTTGATCAGTTACCTGTTTTTGTTATTTTTATTGTTGAGATTTAAGATTTTTAAAAGTAATCAGCTCTTTGTCAGATACATGAGTAACAATTTTTTCTCTCATGCTGTAAGATTTCATTTTGTTTTTCTTGACAGTGTTCTTTAAAGTCCAAAAATTTTAATTTGATACTGTCTATTTTATTTATTTATCTGTGTTGTTTTTTGCTACTTGAGTTTTTGATGTCTAATGATCAATCCTCTGTTAATGTGAAGTCATAAAGATTTAACTACAGTGTTGAACAGAAATTTGAGCCTGAACATTGGTCTTATCTGGGTACTTACAGGACATAGTATTTACTACTTTACTGCTAATATAACATGGATGACATTTATCAGGATTAGGCAAATTCTTCTTCACCTGTTTTGTTGAATGTCTTTGTCATGAAAGAGTATGAGGTTTTGTCAAATACTTTTACTATCTACTGAGATATTCATGTAGTTTTGGAATTTGGTGTATTGCTACTAACTTTGTTTTATAGCCCATTATATATCTAATTTGGAGAGGGTTCTGCATACTTGAGATACACACTCTGCAAGTACAAGTGCTGGGTTATGTCTATTAGTTCTAGTTGTTTGAATGTTGTTTAAGAGCTCATTTTCCTTGTTGACCATTTGTATAGTTGTTTTATTAATATGTTCTTTTATTTTTCATAGCACTTTTCACCTTCAAACACAAAATATACTTTGCTTACTTGGGGCTTTCATATATATATATATATATATATATATATATATATATATATATATATATATATATATGAAGCACTAATGGAAAATAAATTAACAAGCACAATGTAAACCTGCCATGTACACATCCTACATCAATATTAGCAATGTTCTCTATACTTTGTTTGCGAGCATTCCTTTCTATGTTTTATAAAATCTAGGCACCTGCAGGCTAGTACATGTGAATGACATGTAGGCATCATGAAACGTAAGTAGGAGAAAGCAGAATAAAAATTTGAGAGTTTTGGGGCTCACAGAGAAAGGGATATAAAAACTGACTTGGAGTATGGAATGGCTTAGAAAAGAAGAAAAGGACTCATATCAGAGAAATCTGAGAAGTGTAAGTTAAGCACAAAGATAAAGATGAATTTGTCCATATTCACACACACACACAAGCTTTGTAAATAGATATGCCTATATAAACTTACATTTAAAAAAAATTCCTTGCTCTGAACCATCCCCCAAAAGATGACTATAAATGCTGTAAACAAATGAGGCTTCTTCAAAGATAGTGAAAAAAATGAAAGGAAAGTAATGGTAAGATCTAATCACAGTCACAAGAAAACAGTGACTTAGGAGTCAATAAATGAACAATTTCATTTCTGCTCACCAGCATGGCACATGTGTTTGAAAAGCTGTCTAAACAAAATAAAGTTAAAAAAAATGATAGAAAATGCAAGGAAATTTAGTATTGTCTTTTTTCCTTTGTTAAGTTAACATAGAAGGGAGCACAAATTGGGGGAAAGAGAAGGAAATAAAAAAACAGGAAAAATGTTCTAGAAAGAATCATTCAGAAAACAAAACAAAGGTAATTGTTCTTCTCTGGCACTAAGCTTCAGGCTTCTGACATCTCCTTCCTTACCAAACTGCTCAAGAAAATCATCAACTGCAGCATCCTTAGGGCAACACTGTACAATGCTGGTGTGTAGGGAGGTTCAGGGTACCACTTGCAACTTGAGGAAAGATGTTCTGAACTTTAAGGGTATCAATCCTTTGCACTGCACTCCAACTTACAGCTGGGTAAAAAGAGTAGAGCCTTTCCATAAGCCAAGAGGCTAAGAACACTGACACTGAGATCCTAACAATAACCTTCCCACAGCATTCATGCTCCTGAAAACATGGACATTGGGGGCATTTGTTGTAGTGTCACAGGAGTCACTTCAGTGTTAGCTTGGCATGGTAATTATTCAAGGTTAGAGGTAAGACTTAGTTGAACCTGCTCTTCTGAACTGTTGTGCCATAAATGCCAGGTCTAACTCCACTATCAAGTAACTTTCCGAACGTTCTATAATTTCATGTGTTCTAAACAATATAAAACACAAGGATTTTTCCCCCTAAGACTAGGTTGGCATTTTTGTTTTGGTTGCAAAACTAATAAATCAATAAATTCCTTTGCAATAATTTGTAGCAAATTGCTCCCAGCTGCTGGGCATTGATCTGAGTGAGTTGGAAATATCCATTGATCTGAGTAAGTTGCAAAGTAAACCAGCCATTATTAAGTCAGTATTCATGAATGGGGTGGAGTTACTTACTTGGGCTGGATACCCATGATTAAGGAACTCAAGACTGTGTCAGGTAGGGGGAGGAGAGATGGGGAAGAGGCTCAATAAAGTATGTGTGAGAATACCATTATAAAACCCATTACTTTGAATGGGACTTTAAAACATAAACAAACTATAAATAAGCAGAACTGAGTATATTCTTGTAAGATTTTAAGTTACCAAAATAAATATAATAAGAATTAGGAAGAAATCCATCATAGTGTGTCATTTACAGCTGCAGATCTGCTGCTGCCATCTTCCTGAGAAAGTTTGGAAGCAATGAAGACTCTCAAATAGACTGAGGAATAATAACAAAGCTCTGCTTAACCTGGGAACTACAACTTCCTATTAGGAGAGGCTAGCCTAGCTATCCTCAGACCTTAGTCTCACAGACTGAAAGTGTCCTCAATTTCAAATAGCAGATTCTAGCTTCTACTCTGTGAAACTGCTTCTTTTACTAGCACTATGATTCAAAAACAAAAAATTCTTACCCATCTTATGGAGAGGAGAAGAATAGCTAAATTAAACTATATGTTAGTGCTTTGTATATGTTAAAAAGGTGTAGCCATTTTCCATTTTTTAATATTCTGTATATGTGTGTTTTGCCTGCATTTTTGTCTTTGCACCACATTCAAGCAATCCTTCTGAAAGCCAGAAAAAGGGAATCAGATGCCCTGGGACTGGAATTACAGAAGGTTGTAAGTAGCTATCTGGATACTGGGAACCTGGGACCTCTCAAAGAACAGCCAGTGCTTTTAACTGTTGTGTCATCTTTCTAGTTCCCCATATAACCATTTTTAGCTGTAATATTAAAATATAATGTGGGCTGAAAAGAATAGAACAGCACATTTGCCAAGAGCCAAAGAAATATGTAAAGATATATAGGGAGAAGTCAAGGATCAAGATGGAGCTTAATTAATTAATACATTTCAATTTGAATTCAAATTATGTTTTCAACAGGACCGTACTGCTGTTTGAAAATTACTTTTTTCCTAGAAGTCTGACTTCTGAGTTTATAAATGTTTTTATAAACATTTCATATATTGTCAATAGAGATAAATTGATGTTACAAAAGGAAACCGATTAGAAGTTACAGTTTAGACCCATTATTTAAAGTCTTCATTCAAAATCAACAGAAAGAACCAAGAGATAACTTGTAAACTAACATAAGATTGGGCTTGTGCAGCTGAACTGCGTTGTGAGCTAGACAGATCACAGTTTATTGGATAGTTTGTTCTTAGAAGCAAATGGAAATTCTATTCCTAAATCACCACACTGTGTTCTCTGGAGCCAAAACAGACCGAGCTCGCTTGCAGGAGGTGGCAGTCACTGGCATCTTTTTCAATGTAAGGTTGGTGACATAAGGGTGGAGGCAGAAATTATGGAAATGGTGACCATGAGGAAGAAAGCAGAGAGCATGAAAGAAGTTAGAAGCAATGAGATCAATGGGAAACTAGAGGAGTAAACCCAAGTATATAATTCTGAGATATGCATCTAATGAAATCATAAATAGTAATTTGTTCTTGAAATTACATTTCAGAAAAGTTTTATGCACTTCATATAACTCAAAAATACCCAAAGGGGACCAAGTAAAAGTGAGGAAAATAATAATGGGTGGCAATGAGTGCAAGAGAAAACAATACAAATGGAAGATTGTTGGGGTTAAAAATGAGTCTCTTAGCCAGGTGGTGATGGGCCACAGCTTAAAATCCCAGAAACTGGGTGCCAGAAGCAGGCAGATCTCAAAGTCTGAGGCAAACCTGGTCTACAGAGTGGGTTCCAGGACAGCCTGAGCTACTCAGAAAAACCCTGTCTTCAAAAGGAAGAAAAAAGATGAGTTTCCTATGAACACATGTTCTTTCACAAAAGAACTAATGATCTCATACACAGTGTTTGTTTTGAATGGCTCATTATGCAAAGGTGCAAAGGGTCTAGAGTCTAAGAAAACAATCTCTCTATCCCCCAAAGATCAAGCAATTACAGCACAGCTGGTATGATAATTTCATTAATAACCCGCAGTCTAGCACACTGCTAATGCCAGATTGCAAATTGGTTATGAATACTATTTCTCCCATTTGCTAAATAGAATATATATCATTTAATTTTTGACTCATTTTAATTCTGTTTTATGAAATGCAACATAGAACATAATCTAAAGAGTTAGAAGACTTTCCACATGTATAATTATTGACATTCCATTGAAGAACCATTGGCTTTGTAGCTTGAGAAATAAAATGAGTAAGTTAAGATGATGTTGTATAAAGACAGTGCAAAGCTACAAAGAGCTATTTTACATCAAGGAAATACTATTAATCTTAGCTGGAGAGGAGAAAGCATGTAACAGACAACCAAAAAAGATTCTGTAAAATAGATCCTTACTTCAGGGTTTTAGCTTTAGAAAAATAATCCCTATCAGTACTAGCCAGGGTACTATTCAGCAATTTCACAGCTGTAAAATGAATGTCTTGAACTGAAAGAAGTGGTAGAAGGAATGGATCTTGAACATCAATCAATTAAGCGCCATTTTACTGGCTTGACAAGTATTTATCAGCATCTTTAAAACCAAGAAGTGTGGGAGATCAAGACAGCTGGCATCTTTGGACTCATGGAGTACATTGGCTTATTCTCAAGTATCTCCAGGACAAAGACTGTCATTTCATGTGGTAGCTGACTCTGGTGTTCATCTGCCTGTCAACAGGTCTACCTCAGCTCTTGTCCTACCCAACTTGGAAGGTGTCCACAGAACACTATTTGATTTTCCCAGATGAGGAAAAAGCTGGTGATGCTGCATTTCCTGTTTAATTCTTTATTCTTTAGGTTTCTTTGTAACCATAGAAGGAGATGGATAATGCTACAGTTATTTTTATGCCTCTCCCAGCCTCTAATCGAGGAGTAGGGTTTTTCACAAGCCTTTCGATAATATACTGAGATACACATGCCAAAGTGCTCCTCTCTCTGTCATAGCAATTACAGTGTGCAAAGGGTTTATAGATCTTGAGGGAGAATGGGTTAGGTTTTATTAGAAAAAAAATATAAATGTATTTTTCCGTAGTTTATGTATCTTAAATATTCCCTCAAAATCCACAAAATCAGGGAATCAGTCTGATTTGACACAAGCAGGGAACAGGTAGCCACTGTTGCAAGATAATTACAAAGAACTCATCTCTGAAACCCAGCTAGGAATTTGATGCTAAAGCAGTTGTAGCCCAACTACACCTGTGTTTCATCACTCCACTCTCTGTTTCTGGCAGGACAGCTCCCTGAGTGACCTAACTGTGGGGGAAACTAGAGGAAGGTTTTCCTAACAAATCTTTAGGCCTAAAGAGAAATCAAAAGACAAAGTTGTTGTTGACAGCAATACTGAGATTCTGGGCGGGCCAATTTTCATTGTGCTGGAGTGAAGCCCATGACTGGTGCCCAGATCATGCCCTGGAGCTCATCACACAGGGCAGGCATGTCAACGGCTATCCCAGGTATTGAAATCACTGAAAATGCCAATACCCTTAAGAAGTCCCTTTAAATAGGAATGTGTTCCTGATGAGTTTTGTGATCAACCAAGTCACAGGAAGAGATTCCTGACCCAGATAGAGAACCTGATGCTCTAGAAAACAAATATGTAACCAAAGCACTTTTGTTTTCATATTTGACAAAGTATATTACTGAAGTATTCTAGGTAGTTTTATTTTGTTTTGGTTGATACGGTAGTAAAGAACAGTGTCTGCTTTTAAGGCATACAGAAGGCTTGCACAGTCCCAGAGCTTATTCTGTTGCATGTTCTCTCTCATCAAATAGAAGTATTATTCAGTCAGTGGATTTTGCTCAACAAAGTCTCAAAATTACAAGAGAGCTCTGGGGAGCAGCAGCATGACCATATGACCATGAGTAACACATCCGAAAAAACCTGGGTACATCTTTAAGAGGAAATGTATAGATATGATGCAAAGATAGAGGCTAAGGAGAATTCATGAGGAAAAAAAAGGAGAAGGGAGGCAGGGACCAAGACAGTTTTAAAAATCAACCTGCAATTCTGCCACCCTACTGCCTTGATTCTAACTCTAATTACTGTAGTTCTCTAAAAGGAGTTGCAGTTAGAGGAAGGGGCAGCTGAGGTCCTGATGCAGTGCAAGGAGCGGAAAGGCCACCACTAACCTTTGCTGGTTTTAGTCGATTCTGAGGACATGTTTCCAGTCTTCTTCTTTTTCCTTGGAATAGATACACATTTCCGGTCAAATGTAAGAGGACTATATTGAGGGAGGCTGTTGAATTTCTTTTCAAATTCTTCATCCAGCTTTCCAGAACTATTACAAAAAGAGAGGGGATTCAATTAGCAAAAACAAACAAACAAAAAACCCCACCAATATTTAAATAGAAATTGACATATGATAATATTTTTAAGTATTGCAATTTGAAAACAGGGTTTTTAGGAATTGGGGTATTTAAAACAATATCCATGCAAGGGAAAAAACACCACCTTTTCAGAAATTCTTGAGAAGACTTATCAATATAAATATATACACCTTAGAAAACACCGAATGTTTAAAGTGGAAAATTTGGCATTCTATCTACTGGCAATGATTTAGTCTCAAAAAGTTAAATACAAAGAGCACTCTACTCAGACAGGTCTCATTCTAAATATCCATATGAATGTTCATGCATTAGCAAGCTTAGAGATAACATAATACAGAGTGTCTTATAAGTTCAGTTTTTTAAAATTACTGACTAGGCTTCCGGTTCCGCCACCGGGACCTGTGCTGTCTGCAGCGTCCCAGCGCACTCTGGAGCAGGGGCAGCTGAACTCTGCACCTGGCCACACCCGCAGCCCCTGCTGCTCAGGGAATCTACTAAGAGCCCTACTGCGACCCTGAACTGAGTGAACTGAGCGAACCAACTGCAGGGGTCTATGAGGGGCGGATTCGAACCCTGACCAGAGGTGAGGAGGGCTCGGCGGGCCTCAGCGCC
>PVIH01017358.1:0-42144 GCA_004025045.1 Sigmodon hispidus | reverse complement strand
AAAAAAAAAAAAAAAAAAAAAAAAAAAAAAAAAAAAAAAAAAAAAAAAAAAAAAAAAAAAAAAAAAAAAAAAAAAAAAAAAAAAAAAAAAAAAAAAAAAAAAAAAAAAAAAAAAAAAAAAAAAAAACTCTTACTAAATCTGTCTGTAAGAGATTCCAGAGACTATACTAGGTAAATATTGAAACTAATAAGCATTTTCAGCAAAAGAAGCAAGATAAGAAAATCAATATACAAAAAAAGGTAATCTTTCTGTATGCCAGTAGCCAACAAACTAAGCATCAAATCAGAAAAACAACTCCATCCAAAAGACAGACAAAAAATAAAATACCATGACGTCAACAAACTCAATTGCCCCAGGGCTATGTCAAGTGCATCGTCTTCAAAGGGTCTGAGTTCTTGGACAGCAAGCCACTCAGCAGGCCTTGCATCCCTCCTGGGCTTCCCCCCACTCCTCTGTACACTCCCAGCAGAATCTGAAGGTACTGTCTGAGAAGACAGAGGCTGTCTCAAGATATTCGATTACCCTGTATAAAGATGTGATAAGTTTAATTTAAAAAAAAAAAAACCAACTGAGCTTCCTTAGTTAGGCATGAAAGGAAAGACAGGAGTTCTGGGCAGAGAAAGAAACTGGGACGTAGATTTGAGGAACACAGGAGATGACAGGGAGACGTGGAAGAAGCTGGACATACAAAATGGGAGGAAGGTAAAAAGCCTCATGGCAGAACATAGATTAATAGAAACAGGTTGATTTAAGTTATAAGAGCTAGCTGTGGACAAGCCTAAGCTAAGGGCCAAGCTTTTATAACTAATAAAAAGTTTCCATGTCATTATTTAGGGGCTGGTGATCTAAAGATAGTCTGACAAGAAAGCTTGCTACAGGCTGCTCACAGCAAGCTGGATAGGCCACATAGCATAAAGAAGAAAAAGCTAATCGTGGCGTGCCAGCAGGAGATCCTTCAGGACCATTTTCAGTCCAGTGCTGCTGGACTCCCCCTACACCAAGCCTCTGGAAATCCCAAGTGATGAAAACAATTAGTGAGACAGCATTTCAATGTTGCCACTTCACTGATAACAATCATGACCACACGGAGATATGCATGCAGATGCTGCAGCCATTCCAAACATGGAGTGGCAAATGAGAAGATGGCATGGCACAAATCCTGGCTATGAATAGCATGTCATTTTTCTTCAAGCACAGTGTTAGTATCACTGACAACTTTTTGCTATGCCAGCCATAGGAAGGCTACAGGGACACAAACAAGGTCATAGGAGTTAGTAAGCTAATGATTCCCCGAAGAGAAAGAAGGAAGAAAGCATCTTTCCTTTAGGATGGGGGAACTCAAAGACTGCACATGGCCAGAGCCCTGCCAGCCCTGACACAAGGAGACCAAAGCAGAGAACATTACAGCTCATAGCTCTAAAGGTTCTCATTCCAGGTCAGGGAACCCCACTGCTTTTGGGTTTATGGTAAGTGTGTTGAGTTGCAGACACAGAAAGTACTGTTCATCTCATAAGTCACAAAGCAAGAAAAGTCAAGAAGGGACCGCTCTTATACTCCTCTTTATAACCTAATTTCTCACCCATGTCACCACATTCTAAAGCTTCCATTGCCTCCCAGTAGTGCCCTCCCTCCAAGGACTAAGGAGAGGAAGAAAGAACCACTAAAGAAACTCACCATGGCCCTGAAGAAAGAAACACACCCTGACCCCGGAACACAAAACCTAAGAAACACACCCTGACCTGGAAATCAGAGCCATTGCTGCCCCTAACTAACAAAACCATCCAATCCTTGAGCATAAAACCTCCTCCTTGGAGAAACTTCACCCCTAAGAAGTCCTATATAAGCCCCTCTGCCTGTTCAGTTGTAGGCTGTTCTTTCCTGCCCTGGCAGAGGCAGCTTCTCCTGAACTCCTCCCTCCCAAATAAACCTCTTTCTTTTTTTTTTTTATAAAATATAGTTTGTTTATTTGTATTGTGTGTGTGTACCCATGAATGGAGGTCAGAAGAAAACCTCCAGAGTTAATCTCTCTTTCTATTATGTGGGTTCTGGGGATACAAATATGGTTGTGGGTCTCATTGGCAAACAAGTTTTTTCCCCAAAGCCATCATGCTAGCTGTAGCTACAAAGCTTTAAATCATAACATTTATTCTCTGCTCCCAATCTTAGATTCATCTTATGAATAAAAAAGGATCCACTAGACAGGTGCAGAAAGTATTTAACAATTTCAAGAGTTTAGAAGAACTCAGTACACATTTCATCTGAGACGCAAGGCAATTTCTTCAACATAAAAACAAATGGTATACTTCTACCACACAGTGACACAGAACATACATCCCTATTCTAAAACAAAATAATCAGAGCCTAGCAAGGGAGGATCAGATCAAAATCCAGGGAGCAAATGACCAGTATAATAACTCTTTTTGATATCTGGGACTTCTGCTGCACTCTTGACTTAGATGGCCCCTGCCTTTCAGTGTAAATTTTTTTGCATCTTTTTTTATTATTATGAATAAAGTCACATTTTCTATCCATGTATATCCTTGTTCAAGGTCCCTTCTCCCTCACCCACTCCAGTCACTCTCTCTTCTCCACATTTCCCCATCTCTTCCCCAGCAAGGGCAGGCAGTTCCAAGGTCCCAATGTCCCAATATTGCTCAGTTCAACTTCCACTCCTGGCAGATCCAGTTTCCTTCCCTGAACATCAAGACTGAGTCAAGTGTTACTGTAGAGGGAGTGGGATCCAAGGTGCCAGTCCAAGGTGTATCAGATCCCAAACTGTTCAGTGGATGTAGATAAACCTCTTTCTTGAAAGAGCCTTGAGTGAAGAACTTCATTCAGCACTACAGAACAGAAGAACCCTGCTGAGACATCCCTTAAGTGACTGAGCAGAAAAGTCCTTGCTTGGTGATAGCCAACATCAAACTAAATGAAGAAAAACTCAAAGCAACCACACTAAAATCAGAAACAAAACAAGGCTGTCTACTCTCCCCAAATCTACTCAATATAGATCTCAAAGTTTAAGCTAGACAATCAGACAACAAAAGGACTCAAGGAAGTACAAATTGGAAAAGACAATGTCAAGCTTCAGCAATGTAGCAGGATACAAAACTAATTCAAAAAAGTCAAATCAATAACCCTCCTATATACAAACAATAAAAGCTGAAAAAAGAAATCAGGGAAACATCACTCTTTACAACAGCTGCAAATAACATTAAATATCTCAAGATAACTCTAATCAAAAAAGTGAAAGACCTGTCTGACAACTTTAAGTCATTGAAGAAGGAAACTGAAGAAGATATCAGAAAATGGAAAGAATCGCCCATGTTCCTAGATAGGTAGGATCAACATACTAAAAATGGCAACCTACCAAAAGCAATCTAAAGATTCAATGCAATCCCCAACAAAATCCCAACACAAGTTTGGTAGGTATCACCATCACTGACTTCAGGCTTTACTACACAGCTACAGTAATAAAAACAGCTTGTTACTGGCATATAAACAGACTTGTGGATCAATGGAATTGAATTGAAGACTCTGACATTAACTGACACACCTATAAACACCTGGTTTTTTACTAAGAGGCCAAAAATATACAATGAAAAAAAAGATAGCTTCTTCAACAAATGGTGCTAGCATAACTGGATGGTGGTATGTAGAAGAGTGCAAACAGATCTATCACCCTGCACAAAACTCAAGTCCAAGTGTATCAAAGACCTCAACATAAACCCAGTTACACAGAACCTGATAGAAAACAAAGTGGGAAATAGCTTTAAAACACATTGGCACAGGGGACTATTTCCTAAATATAACACCAGTAGCACAAACACTGAGTGCAAAAATTAATGAATGAGTCTTCCTGAAATTGAGAAGCTTCTGTAAGGCAAAGGACACAGTCAGTAAAAAAAAAAGTCAGAAAAAAAAAACCTTAGGGAAACATTTTCATCAATCCTACATCTGACAAACGTCTGATCTCTAAAATATATAGAGAACTCATGAAACCAGAAGTCAAGAAAACAAATAATCCAAATTAAAACTCGGGTACAGTGTAAAGTAGGGAATTCTCAACAGAAGACCTTCAAATGGCTAAAAGACACTTAAAGAATTGCTCAACATTCTTAGCCATCAGAGAAATGCAAATCAAAACAACTTTGAGATACCACCTGACACCTGTCAGATTGGCTAAGAAAAAAGACACAGATGACAGCCTATGCTGGAGAGGAAACAGAGCAAGGGGAACACTCCTCCATTGTTGGTGGGAGTGTAAGCTTATTCAGCCACTCTGGAATGCAGTATGGCAGTGTCTCAGAAAAGTGGGAATCAGTCTCCCCAAGGATCCAGCAATACCACTTCTGGGTGTATACCATAAAGACACACATTCACACTCCAAAGGCATTAGCTCAACTATGTTCATAGCAGCATTATTCGTAATAGCAAGAACCTGGAAACAACCTAGATACCCCTCATCTAAAGAATGGATTAACAAACTGTGTCTACACAAAGGATACTACACAGCAGTAAGAAAAAATGATATTCTAAAATTTGCAGGCAAATGGATGGATTTGGAGAATATCCTCCTAAGCGAGGTCTGACAAACCCAGAAAGATAAGCAGGGGATGTACTCACTCATTAGTGAACTCTAAACAAACAAACAAACAAAAAGCAAAAAGCAAAGCATGACCAAGCTGCAAACCACAACCACTGAACAGCTTGGGATTTGAAACACCTTGGACTGGCACCTTGGATCCCACTCCCTCTAGAGGAACACCTGACTCAGTCTTTATGTTGGGGGGAGGAAACTGGATCTGCCAGGAGTGGATGCTGAACTAAGCCACATTGGGATCTTGGGACCTCCTGCCCTTGCTGGGGAGGAGATGGGGAAATGTGGAGAAGAGAGAGTGACTGGAGTGGGTGAGAGGGAGAAGGGACATTGAACAAGGATATACATGGATAGAATAATAATAATTTTAAAAAAAGACAAAAGGAAGTTAATTAAAAAAGGGAAACCCTTGCTGATATGGGGGGGGTGAGCAAGGCTGAGCAGTAAAAAGTAACAACTTTTTGTTTGTCTGCAGGGATCTCCGCTTTTCAGAGTGAAGCAAAAGAAACAGGATCTTGGGTCAGAGAGAAGAATCAGAGCTCTTCTGAGAAGCTGAACTATAAGGGCTCTCTCTAGGAGAAAAGCAGAATTGCTATACCCTATGTGAAGACCATCCCCCAGCTTCAGGTATCAACCAGCTTCCCAACAAGTCTGGATAGTTTTCCTTCCAGAGCAGTAACACTAGCACAGGCCTTTAAGACATGGACCCAGAGAGACAGTCAAGACCAAGATCATTCACTGCACCTAAAGACTAGCCTTTCCCATCCACTTCCTGACCAGCTGTCCAAACAGCCCATGTCTGCCTCCATAAGTATTTCTCATGAAGGTGACAGTTATGAAAGCCTCTTAAACCATCTCTCTCTCTCTCACACTCTCTCTCTCTCATACACACTCTCTCTCTCTCTCTCTCTCTCTCTCTCTCTCTCTCTCTCACACACACACACACACACACACACACACTCTCTCTCTCTCTCTCTCTCTCTCTCACACACACACACACACACACACACACAGAAGCATGGTTGGTCAGCACCCAGACTAAAACCCTGATCTGGTTTTCTTTACTGTTGAATTGTTTCTACTATTTCTGGCTTTCTGTGTTTGATACATAAATTGTTACCTTTCAATCTAAAGTTTTCTCTCAATGATAACAAAATATGGGGCTTGAGAAAGAAAAGGTACACTCATTGGAAGAAGGAGTTAACTCCCATTTGTATCAGAAGGAGAAGCTCCTGCTGGCTATGGATGGCAATTTTCTTGTCACTGGAACACTGAGAGCATAAATGGTCATTCATGTGACATTGAGGAACAATTTTTAAACATTTATCTTCAGGACCCACTTACCAGGAATGATTTCTCACTTTATTATCTGTTAATCAAGTGGGTAAAAGAAAATCTCCTGGACACACTTTGTGTCTGTCCTAGATATCACACCACGGTCCATCACACAGCTTTATCCCCTCCAATTAATGCCTAGTACAGAACTCATGTACCAAAATAAACACCATTGATTACCAACCACAAATATGGTCAACAGACATAATTTTTATCAATGATAGGGATCAACTTCCTAATTAAAGAGATGGAAGAGCCTCTCTCCCCATCAGAGTGAATTTATGTGAAATTCTCTGCAGGAGATTCAGCATTAACAGTGATAACCTCACAAGAACATTGAGAAATTCTTATGTGCTCTGTGATTCCAGAAGTGCATCTGCATAGAAAGGGGAGGACATTTCAAAAAGTATAGTGCGTGGGACAGACAGAACTCAGCTTAGGACAGACAGAACTCTCCAGGCCTGCTTCAGCCAAGGAAAGCAAAGAGGCCGAGTCAGGAAAGTGACAAACGGGATGAGCTTCTCATACTGTGTCTCTCCCCTCACACACTGCCTTCCTGTAACCCTTTATGGGGATCCTTACGGGGCCCAATGAATAATGAAAGGAATCAAGCTACTTGTCCCTCCGTGCATCTACCAGAGGGAAGTCAAGTTCCCAGAGGCTCTGTTCTTGTCAGATGGAATCTTAGTAGCATTAAGAGGGAAAGTAAAACCACTGTATGTACTTAGTATGATCCTCACCCCACCCCACCCCCAGTTATCTTTACCTACTCTCTCTCTCCCTTACACATCCTGACTCTTTCAGTGATACAAGCTACAAATGTACCTTGGGACATGGCAGGGTTTATTTGGTACCCTCTCCAAACACATTTGTCTCCCAGAATATGACCCTAAAGAAAGCTGGTAACCACTGTCTGATGGAAGAACTCTTCTCTCTGCTGTTGGCATCTTGGGCCCTGCAGTTCCCTGGAACAAGAGCTTACTAGTTAATCTACTGATAGAGACAGGGAAACTGGCATGTTATGGTGTTCCCTGGAATCACACCACTCAAGACATCCAAGCATGGGCCTGTGACTCAGTCACTGCTACACTCCTTCAAAATGCTGACTGCAACACACACACACACACACACACACACACACACATATACCCCGCTCAGCACTGTGGGGGCCCACCATCACACCTTCCTTAAGCCCCTCTCAAAAGAACTTGTCTCCCATGTTGATGCAGGGAAAATTGAAATCCCAATAAGATGGCAGCATAAACACACTAAGTGCCAAGATAGAATAAATAATCTCAATTAGTAACAATTTCCCTAAGTGACTTCAGCTCCTTCTGTCTGATTTCTACCTGTTGCAGGAAAATATCACTGGCACCTTAAATTCCTGAGCTTATGGTGATACATAATGCTCAAAGGTGGACACATATATACTGTTCAGTGTGCAGATACTCTGCAGATAGGAGTGCCCCTCCGCTGCCATAACTAGGTCATTTGGCAGAAAATTCTTTCACAGAGAAAGAGGAAAGAATACCTTTAAATATAAAAAAAATAAACATACAATAAAGCCAGAGAGACAAGTCAACCCACTTTTGTTCACTGGGGCAGCCCTATGTTGAACTCACTAAAACCTACCTGTGCATCCTGTTCTCTGGAATGGCTGGCTTCCTGCCCTCCCCCCACCCCTGCTCCACTTAAGCAGCCACCAATTCGTGAATGTCATCTGCAACCATGCCTCTTCTTCTTTCTCTTTCCTTTTAATAGCTGCCTCACTGAAGCCTGGCTATGATGTTTACAATGAAATAACTCTGATCCTGAATATTCCCAGCTCCTTCTCACAAGCACAAGCTTTGAGACTCAAGTGGTAAGTAATTCTGATTTTTTTTTTTTTTTTTTTTTTTTTTTTTTTTTTTTTTTTTTTTTTTTTTTTTTTTTTTTTTTTTTTTTTTTTTTTTTTTTTTTTTTAATATTTAGAGATGGTTGTGAGCCACCATGTGGTTGCTGGGAATTGAACTCAGGATCTCTGGAAGAACAGTCAGTGTTCTTAACCTTTGAGCCATCTCTCCAGCCCCAGTAATCCTGTTTCTTTTTTTTCCTTTTTTAAAATTTATTATGAATAGTCTCATTTTTTATCCATGTATCCCGTTGTTCAAACTCCCACTCCTTCTAGACATTCTCTCTTCTCCTCATCTCCTTATTTCCTCCCCAGCAAGGGCAGGAGGTCCTAAGGTCCCAAGGTAGCTTAGTTCAGCATCCACTCTAAGCAGATCCGCTTTCCTCATCCCAACATCAAGACTGAGTCAGGTGTTCCTCCGGAGGCAATAGGCTCCAACACTCCCTGACTCAGAAAGATGCCTGCCCTTTTTCATTCCTGATCCTGCACTGACACCTAGTGGGCAACTCAAGTACCATTCTGAAGACACCCACTCCACCCTCTCCACCCACACCCCCTTGCAGCCCTGATGGCTAGTATATTTCCAAGCCTGCCACTTCTGTGTCAAAGATCTTCAGGGAGAGATCTCAGAGCTGGCAGAATATAGTTGTTGCTAGGCCTTGTAAGTATTTCTGACACTCCACATGGTTGAGCCAACACAGCTCCAGTGGGATGCACCTCGTTCGGAGGCACGCCCCTAAACGTGACTACGTAAGCCCATGCACCCCCTTTCTCTTAAAAAGAGATGCCATGCTGTGGTCTCTCTCTCCTCCTGTCCTGTTTCTCTGCTTCAGTACCCACCTGAAACTCTCTTAAATAAACCCTTGTGTGGCCTTGGTAGCCTAAGTGTGTGTGTGTGTGTGTGTGTGTGTGTGTGTGTGTGTGTGTGTGTCTTCTCACGTGCGAAACCAACAGGCCTGGTCATGCAAACCTGTTATGCCACCTGCTTGACAGGGTGAGGCAGAAAGATCATAACTTCAAGGCCAGCCTGGGCACCCTAGCACCCTAACCTAGGCTTAAAATAAAATGGAAAAAAAAAGGCAGGGATTGAGCGTGGTGGCAGAACAGTTGCCTAGTACATGTCAGCTGCTAGGGTCAACCTCACATATAACTGTTTAACAGACAACTAAGAAGGAACTGTGTTTGTGACCTGGGGGTGGATTGTTGCTCAATAACTATCCATGTGCTTAATTATGCTTAATTTATACATGTGGTGACCAATGAGAACAATGAGCATGGTCTTTATTTCTTTTGTGAATCATTTGGTCACCTATTGAGTCCCTGTTTTCCTCTAAGCTGTTTGATGTATCTGTCATAGTATTTTCTCAGTCATGCCTTCTAGTTCCAGGACTCTACAACTCTGTCCTCTCCTGGTCCAACCTGCAGTTTCCTGCTCATGATAGCATTGTCCTCTGCTGGTCTAGCCTGTAGTTTCCTGAATTTAATAGCACTGCCTTTTCTTGGTTTAACCTGAAGGAAGTTTCTTACATCTTCCTATTTTCTTCTACATTGCTTTTCCATATTTTCTTCTACACTTCTTTCTAATTTTTAAGCTAAATGCTGCACATTTAAAATCAGAAGACCCAGGAGAAGCTAAAGGTATTTCCACCTCTCAGAAAGCGCATGCCTTTTAAACCTATGCAAGCAGCTGTGCTGAGGCGCTCTCTTCACAGAAACAGGCTAAAGTAGCTCCAGTTCTACTGTGGCCTAAGGAGAAGGTAGGTCTCTTCCTTCTAGCTGGAGGTTAGGACCAAGCCACACAGCCAAACTTCAGTTTTTGCTTCCAGTGCTTTCTCTCTCACTGCCCATGTAGCTACATGCCCACTATGAGCCACCAAGGAAGCACACCTATGGAAATCTGAGGCCTACACCCAGCACCTGTTCCTCTGAGACTGAACTTATAAGAAGGGAGTACAAGTGTCACCTGGGTGCAGGCCCTTGCAGACTACAGTGAGGCCCTGGAAACTTCTCCAGTGTCTCAATAACGACTCCCAAACACAAGCGCTTCACATTCATGTGAGCCCCTCACAGAAAAGAAAACCAAGTTGTATTCAGTGTGGTCAGGACACTGCAACACACTTCAGATAACTTAATCTACCAAAAACCTGAAGGTCTTAAGGCAGCAAGTAATTATAATCTGCACAAATGTAGCAAGATGTTAGCTATGAAAGCCTACTGGTACTGACTGGAGTAGGCCTGTGTGAGTGCTGCTACACTATGCATCCACATAGCATGTATGGGGAGACCTCCAGAGAGTTGACCTTGCTGTCATGGTGAAATTTAGAAATAGAATTCGGGTCGTCAGATTTAGAAGGCAAACACCTTTACCTGCTGAGCCATCTCACCAATCCTATTTCAGGTTTTCCATGGCAAGCTTTTGGAGGTGGGTGGAGTCACCATCATGTCACCAACCTCAAATTCTCACAGAATTTTCAGATTCATTCATAGAAAAATACATGCATATCCATGATGAAAGTTTACCATTCATTGCTAAAAAGAATGAAAAACATTAAAGTGTCACTTTCATAAAATGAATTTTTATATAAACAAAAAAAATCTCCTCACCCATTTATAAGACCTTGAAATGTATTTGTATAATTTTTTTCTGTGTAGATTTGATGTTACTTAGCATTTTTCTATAACTATCCTTAACATCCTGACTATCCAACCTGTAAGACAACCCTACTATAGACCTGTTATGTCAGAACACCTCACCTGAGAACATTCTTTGAAAATACAGATTCTGGGGCTGGAGAGATGGCTCAGAGGTTAAGAGCACTAACTGTTCTTCTAGAGATCCTGAGTTCAGTTCCCAGCAACCACATGGTGGCTCACAACCATCTATGATGACATCTGGTACCTTCTTCTGTATACTGTATACATAATAAATAAATAAATCCCTTAAAAAAAAGATTCTGGGGGCTGGAAAGGTGACTAATGGTTAATAGCACTTGCTGCCTTTTCAGAAGTCCCAGTACCCATACTGGGTGGCTCCAAACTCGAGATAAAAGATCTTGAGTTTGGAGCCAATAATAACCACAAAAAATATAATAGGTATCTCTCTTCACACACTATTTTCTGAAGATGATAAAGTGGGGGCATCTCAGTCTTAAAAAGCAAATATTTTAGTAATCAAACAACTGTAATCACTGTTTCTCTGGGGAACCCATCACCCTAACGTAATCTGAGAATCACAGGGACACTGCAAGATATCCAAAGTTACACTAGCTATTTAAAAGGGTTCATTGAGAGATTCCTAATAACAAAGCTAGAGAGACAGCTGAAGCCCTGTTACACAGAGAAACCCTGACATGAAAAACCAAAAGGAAAAACTACTCCTAAAGCAAAAATAATTCTTTTAAAAAGAGATCCCTAGTAACCTGAAAGAGGATAGCCTGTGCCTCTGCCACTATATCCACAGGAGTCATGCTGCTTCTGAATCCACAACCCACAAAATGACTCCTATATTTTCTGTTGTCTAACCTCACCTCTGCACCCTGCAGCTCTAGGAATCAAACTCAGGGCCTCAATGTACAAAGCAAGTATGCTGCCACTTAGCTACATGCGGAGGCCACTATTGTCTTAGGCTTATCTAAGTTTGTAATTATGAGGGAAGAATACTTTAGTGGTACAGAGCATAAATTAGGTCCTGGGTTGATCCTAAGCACCAAAAATAAATAAATAAAATACCCTTTTAAAGAAAAAAGACCAATAAGTTCACATGCCATAATCAAATGTATGCCATAATAGCTGGAATAACATCAAACATTTGAAAAAACACTATAATTTTAAATCTAACCTCAAAAACAGTTATATGAGGTTATTGAGTAAGTTAGCATGATTTAGCCATTTCACAATATATGAATTTCAAAGTGTCATTTTAAGTGCCATAAGTACATATTTTTGTCAAGTAATCTTTTAAAATGTTTTAATCCCAACATTCCTGACAAAGGCACTCAGTCTGTGAGTTTGTGACCAATTTGATGAACAGAACCAGTTCCAAAACAGCCAGGTCTACAAAGGGAGACCCTGTTACAAAAAAATAACCCAAGTGTACAGTATTGAGTTCACATGTTATGAGACCCCAAGGACATTTTCTCAAACCAGCCTAACAGGTGATAAACTGGGTGCAGGACTTTGCAAATGCAACACATTTGGTGTTCATCCTGTTTAAACTTAAACTCTAAATCGGTCTTAAACTCTAAATCATAATGCATTACTATGTTCTCAGTTGCTTAAGATGGCACACAACAGATCAAATGGTACCCAAACAGATAGAAAAACAAGACTATGGTATGGTGTTGTTTGCCAAGTTTCTCTGAGAATTATTTTTCCCTCTGTAAAAGAAGTCTACATAGTACTCAATATTTAAAAAGTACAGGGACCATAATTCTGCTTTCTCCCAACCAACATCCAAGTTAGATCCAGCATTCATCAGAAAGTAAGGGCAGTGTCTGGACAGAACCCAGGCAACCTGAAAAGGCTGGACTAGGTCATGTCCCAAATCTACAGCCATGAGACGCACTCTGTCTTTTATCATACTGACAGAAGCCAGTAAATTCTAATGCTCCAGAAATATTACACTTTTGTGCTCAGCCTAGGCTACGTACCAAGTACCTGGGCCACAGAGGGAGACTTTGTCTTCAGATGGAAAAAAAAATAAATTTAAAAAAGCAAGCTTTTGGAGACCAAAGCCAGCTAAAATTACTCTCCTTTTTTATTCATAGGAAAGAGACCATTAAAGGAGGTCATAAAAGTACTCAGGAGCTGAAACAGAAGTAAATCCCTGCCACCATAACAAAATGGGACCAGTAATCTTGTGAGTGGATTCTACACCAGCCAGGACCACAAGAGCCCCTTGCTAAAATAATAAAATCCCAGCGGTGGTGGATCATGCCTTTAACCCTTGAGAGGCAGAGGCAGGTGATCTCTAAGTTTGAGGCCACCTGGTCTACATAGTTCCAGGACAGCCAGAGCTGTCTCAGCTCTGTCTCACGGAGACACTCTGTCTCAGAAAAAATAAATAAATTAAAACACATAAATAAAATAAAATAATAAAAATAAAGAAAAACCTCAAAGGAATCCTAAAGCCTCACTACAGCCATTACCTCTACTATTTCAGGCCCATTTCCGCCTCCCTAGTCACTAATATCCTGCGTCCTGTGCATGACAGCTTGCCTGTCATTAACCTTGACTTGTAAACCCAACCTTTCCAGTTAGAGAGAGAAGTAAACTGCAGAGCGCACAAGAAACAGACTCCACCCGCCGCCGCAGAACCCGCCAAGCTTGTACCTCCCTCCGCTGCAGAGCTAAACCCAACACGCATGCTCCACGGGGAGGGGCGCGTGTTGATGACGTCACGGGAGGCGCCCTATCCGAAATCTGGTTTCAGGTTTTTCGTTTTATGCTTCCTGGATTAAGTCTGTTTGTATACTGTGCCTACTTTGTTTCTTGGGCACAACGGGCTTTTCCAGAGGAAATTTAAACAAGAACGAGTCCAGGTGGCTGAAATCTGCTGAACAAAGCGAAGAAAGGGAAAGAGTGAACGAAGCCTGAAGGAGACATCATTAGATTGCTCCGGAAGCGGTCGGACAATGAAGAGTAAGCCTGGTGAGCGGCACGGAATTGGGCCGGGATGGCAGTGTACGGGGTCAGGAACTGACACGGAATTGGGCCGGGATGGCAGTGTGGAGGGTCAGGAACTGACACGGAATTGGGCCGGGATGGCAGTGTAGGGGGTCAGGAACTGACACGGAATTGGGCCGGGATGGCAGTGTGGAGGGTCAGGAACTGACACGGAATTGGGCCGGGATGACAGTGTGGAGGGTCAGGAACTGACACGGAATTGGGCCGGGATGGCAGTGTAGGGGGTCAGGAACTGACACGGAATTGGGCCGGGATGGCAGTGTGAAGGATCAGGAACTGGACGCTGAATCAGGGCTGGCTGTCCTAACAGAGTCCCAAGACAACCTCCAGGGAATTGAGTCATAGTACACCCGGTCTGTAAGCTAGGAATACATGTCAGGATGGCAGAGAGAGAGATGGAGAGATCTATCCAGGGGAACTAAAATAAGCGGATCCAAGCCTTGGTGAGGACTTAGCTACTACCTGCCCTGATAACTGCTGCCAGAGCCTGCTCCTTTCTAGCAACTGGTGTTTCACTCTTCGACATGTAAAAGCTTCTTAGCAGAAATATCTCAAACCTAAGGCGTTGGTATTTGTAAAGAGATGTGGCCGAAAAGGGAAGAAAACACTGGAACGGTATTTATAAGAGAGAGGATACTGTAAAGATTACGCCTTTGATGTGATGATTTACACTCCTGCTATGCCCTTTTATTAGAGATCATGTGCCTTGGCTTATCTCAATTTTAATATTATGTACATAACTAGGAATACCTATATTTAAAATGGCTTAAGAAAATGAAATAAGATTAAAATAAATGTACACACACATGTATGAGTGTGTGTCCTTTTAAGTCAACTGCTTGATGATAGGCAATGAATGTACCAGAGCTATTACATGTGTACTGCTGCAGAAAGACTTCCAACTCTGTTGCTGGGCATCTGGAATAAGTAAAACAAAGTTATTCCTAGGGTCCCAAGCCCTGCACATTTTTCTCAAAACAAAAAAACAAACTAGAGTCTCCGTCTGCAGTTCAAGGAAGAACTAGATTTTGTATGTAAAACTGGTAACTACTTTGGTTTGTTGGCTTGATCAAACAAGTACCCAGGCAAGCAGAAGAGATTAGAGATATGTTTTTCTTTGTTTGCTATTGTTGCTGTTGGGATATGGTCAGCTATGAAGTCCTGACTGGGATGGAACAAACTATGTAAACTAGGCTGGCCTCTCCCTCTGAAGTGATGGACCAAATATGTGTGCCACCACGCCCAGCTGGGAGATTAAATGTAGGGAGTTCTGTGAGCTACATTTTCTGGTCATTTGCCCTTTGTGATCCCATTTATCCCTGAACTCCAGTACCACAATCATGGTTTTCTCCAAACAAGTAAGAAATGGAAACGTGGAGATTTAGAGAGGTTTAGAGATTTGAAAGAAGACTGTTGTATTTTATCTAGTCAGGATACATTCCAGTTTTCTAGATTCTAAACTGTAATAAATCTGTCTTAAACTTCTTGTAGTCAGCAAAACGTAGTGTTTCAACCAACCACCCCTAGCCATTCACATCACCTCACTCTTAGTGTCTTCACTACTTCGTGAACAAGTGCCTAAACATAGTTACAACTTGTATTTTATATCAGAGCAACTCTAGATGTACTCCAGTGAGGAATTTTTCTGGGCATGCAGTCTGGAGAAGGAACTAAAACAACATGTTTTAATAAGATCCTGGTGCTTCTTAAACACATTAAGCCTTAGGAGGTACTCTTTTTAAACTTCATCCTGGGAATTTCTAGGACAAATCTTAGTTGTGGTGGTTATAGTTGTTATAGGTATTTTTTAAAAGCCTTGCCTATTATACTTATTCGTAACAAGAAGTAACCTTCTAATTTTGTCTCCCCCCTCCCCAGCTGTGATTTACCGTTCCTTTCCTCATAAAGAAGCCAAAGAGCATGATGTACAGGTACAGTCTTTCAAAGGTGGGCTGGGAGCAGTAGACTTGATAACAAAAATAGCTCAGTGTCCTCTAAGACTGGTCTAGCTGTCCTTTCCCGCAGATTACTCCTCATCTTTACAGTCAGTATATTAGGCCTCATCAAGGTCTTTTGTGCTGATGTCTTCATGTGCCAGGCTCCTTTCTTAGGGTACCAGAGTCAGTCAGCTCTGAGGGACTTGGACTCCTTGATTTCATGCCATCTCCCATTATCCCATAAAGAATGACTGCCTGTGTCTACCTGGAAACTTGCCTTGATTTTGCTTCTGTGGCCTGTTCAGAGTTCAGCTCATTTCATAAGTGTCTGGGTGCTTCGGCCTGATTTCTCATTTGGGCAGAAGCTTCCCCTGTGGCTCCCAAAGAGAGCATATTCTGCCAGGCTGTGTGGTGCACGCCTTTAATCCCAGCACTTGGGAAGCAGAGGAGGCGACTCTCTTACTTCAAGGATAGCCAAGGTACACAGAAAAACCCTATCTCTGAAACCAAGAGAGAGAGTATCCTTGAAACCAAGATTTTAAAAAGCCAACAAACTTAATTTATTTCCCCATGAAAAGGAAACCACGTATGAATTTAATAGAACCAAATTGCCCTGATATCAGTGATGGAATGTTTATCCATCCTGCCTTGAACTACCTTAAAGATTGTATATTCTGTCTCTCACCCCCTGCTTTAACACAGAGAGGGTCAATCACTGCTGCTATGTTAACCTAAAGCTGGCAGTTAGCCACAGACTTGTTTTTACTGTCTGGTTAGTGCAAAAGGAGCTAATAATGGACCAGCCAAGAGGTGAGTCCTCAGGAAAGAGTACTGCCCAGGGTTGCAGCATATGAAGGCTAAGTGAAGGCCCTGCTGCTCAGTGAAGAAGAGACTCTTGGTGCCCCCTACTTCAGAGGTAGTGAAACTAGAGTGTTTCGGGACTGGATGAGACTGTAAAGTAGTTTCATCCAGTCTTCCCTAGGAATCAATGTAACTTGATACTGCATGTCCTGTTTAGAGTGAGTAGTGCCCAAGATGCACCTCACACTTTCAGCCTCCAAGTGGGGCTGGAGCAGACCTCTCCAAGAACAGCCACATAAGAGGACTGTGGTGCTCTGAGTCAGAATTCCTCCGTGACCTACCTGGAACCCCCAGGCACTTTCCCCTGGGGAATGCTAGAATGGCTCATTTCCCTGACAACCCCAACTCCTTCCACTTAAGCTAGTCTTGTGGTCATGACTTAATAAATAACCTGTATCATCCATGTCTCAAGCTTCCTTCTTCACAAGGACTAGAGAAGTCTTGCATAGCAAAGGATCTTGAATGTTCAGTAGAGTGACCTGGCTGCAGTACAGGACAAGAGTCACAGGAAGCATCTGAGTGTTCCTTTTACATCTTGGCAGTTGTGTGTAGCAAACACTTGGCAGACAAGATTTGGGAGCTTAGATCAGCAAAGATGGTTGCTGTCAGGAATGTGGGTATGAGAGCAGAACAGTGAACCACACCACCATGTCTCTGTGCAGGAGTTGGGAACCCAGAGGGCTGAGGCCTTTGTGAGGGCCTTCCTGAAGCGGAGCATACCACACTTGAGCCAACAAGACAGTGAGAACCAGCTGCAGCGCAAGGCTGTGGTCTTGGAATACTTTGCCCGCCACAAGCCAAAGCAGAAAAAGAAATCCAAAGGCCTCTCTGCCAGACACAGGAGAGACATGAGGCTCTTTGACATTAATCCAGAGCAACAGAGGTATGTCCATCTTTCCTAAAGGCCTTGCCACTCACCGTTATCTAGTCTTCCGTGATCAGGCTATGGACTGGGCTCACTGGGCCGCCCTGCCTCCTTAGTTTCAGGGTCTTCTCTACCTTCTGCCACAAGGGGGCAGCCTCTTCCTACCAGTTTTCTTGTGTCTTTTCTTGGCCTCTAAAAGGCAGGCACTGGTGGGACTGAGGTCATTTAGCTTCTCTCCTAGCCTCACTAATAAGTGAGTCTGTTGCCCATGGCAACAGGCTGTTTATCTTTTGGCATTCTAGAAAAGAAGGACTGTTATTTCTTAATATGTACTTTTCTGTAGTTTCTAATATCACTAGACAGAATCAGCCACTCAAAGGTTACTACTAAGGAGAGGTCCTGCCTATGCATTGCCTAAGTTTCTGAAAGGACTGTATCACTGTCTTGTAGGAGGATGGTCTCCCCTGAGATAGTCTGATTTTGTGTTTATGGCCTCTGTTCACAGGCTTTAAGCCACATAGTCTTCCGTGTTCCAGAGGGCCTGAGACTGTCGCTTTGCCCTGGGCAGCCACCCTGGGGCCCTTGCAGGAAGTACTTCTTTCACATTTGGGTCTGATGTTCTTGATTCTTTAACCCTGGCTTTGTGTGAATGGTCACCAAGATAGATGATAACAATCCCAGAGAAAAGCTTTTGGTCCTCTACCTTCACCTTCCAGACAATCCTGCTACCTTGCATAAGGACCTACACCTCCTGTAATAGTAGGTTAAATAAGATTGATAATCATTTGTTCGTTTCTCTTGGGAAAATGAGTTTGAGTTTGAGTGAGCAACACTTGGGTTGTTATGGCTGATACCACATTGCCACCTTCAGATCCTCTTCCTGGTCTGAGCCAGGAGCTTCTCCATCATGCCTACAACTGGCCAGTAGGAAGGGCATCAAGGCAAAGGACTACCTCTTCCCTTCTTGGGAAGAGCAGAAATTTAGGCTTGAAAAGGTTCTACCAGGGAAGAAATTGAGGTTCAAGGAGGGGAATGCACTTGACCTTGGTCACGTTGTCATTGGTGAACCTAGAGCTTACATGTAGTCCCAAGTGCTTCCTGATGTTCATTCTCAGCCTTGAGCCCAGCTGTTTTGCTGAACACTGGAAATCCCAAGCACATGTTTCTGACTTTCTACCTGTCTCTGACTTTATGACAGATACAGTCTCTTCCTCCCTCTGCATGAACTCTGGAAGCAGTACATCCGAGACCTGTGCAACGGGCTCAAGCCAGACACGTGAGTTTTATCTCTGAAGCCTGCCATGCGAGTAGATCCCAAGTCTTGAGAGCACTAAAAATGCAGCCTGAGAAACCAGCTGCCTATAGGTGTTTATGATCCTGTTTGCTCCATTACCAACTCCTCTTTGTGGGCTCTCTTCACCCCCTAGGCAGCCACAGATGATTCAGGCCAAGCTCCTAAAGGCAGATCTTCATGGTGCCATGATTTCAGGTAATTTCTATGAGAGCATATGGTCATCTGGAGACTTACACAGTGGCAGTATTCAGCTTGTCGTGTTACTTGGCATTTCTGGGTATCTCAACATTACAAGCAGTGACGATCTCAGATGGTTGTGACCTGACCCATCTTGGGCTCTTGTTAAACACGTGCTAATTGGTCTCTGCATGTCATTGGCTCACACTGTTGGCGTCCAGCCTCCAGCTGAGACTCTTGAGGACAGATTCCCTCTCATCATGGTTTCCAGGGTGCCATCACCAGCACATCTTTACTGTGATTGCCATACTCATTCACCCCATGGCACCCAACAGCTACATGGACATCCAGGAGGTACCTCAAACTACCTATCTCACACAGAGCCCTCAGTCTCCCCAGAAGTCAGCTCTCTCTACCTGGATTCCTCGTTGTTGATAATGTTACATCTCTGTACCCAGTTTGTTTGGGCTAGAAATCTAGGACATTCATACATGTTACCTCTTTCCTAATCCTCCACCTCAAGTAGATTAACACCTACTTCCTGAATCTAACCTACCTCCAACTCCCTTAGGTTGTTATGGAAGCTTTCTCTCCCCCCCCCCCTCGCCACCCCAGCTCACATACTGTTTTGTTCACACATCCTCACTAGATTAAATACCCAGAAAGAAGGCTGTCCTCAGACATCAGACTGCCAACTGCCATCTGCCTATTCTTTAGCAGCTTTCCATCTACTCAGGGTAAAAATCCTCAGTGTCCTTGGGCTGGCCTCTGTGTGACTTGCACACCAGGTATCTTTGCTTGGGTCCTTCTCTAAATGAGGGGGCTCAGCAGGTTTGTGTGTTGACTCCTGCTGTAACTCAGGTCACTTTTCTGATGTCACTTCCTGAGAGTTTACCCACACTAAAGTTTCCCCCTCCACTCTCATTATTCTGTTCTTAGTTTTCTCATAGCCATTATCAGTGTCCTGCCCCAGCATCCACCTAGCACACTAGGCACATAGTTTGCCCCGAATGCTGACTACATGTAGGCTGGCAGGGGCCTGCCTGTAATGTGGCTCACCTCTCGTTACTGGGCAGCTCTATAGAACGATTATATATCAGGAAAAGTTCAGGGGGCCCAAAAGTGAATGCTGGATGTCCTGCCCGTGTTACTTGCTCCATCAACGCAACAAGACTTAGCTTTGTTGTTTCTGTGTATGACCTATTGGCTTCAGATCCCTGCCCAAAACCCAAAGGATAACTAAGAACATCCCAGAGATGACAAAGCCCAGGACAAGGAGTTGGGAATCCTGGGCTCTTGCTGCCTTGGCCATTGTCCAGCTACAGAGCCACTGTCCTCTAGGCACTCTCTTCTTAACTTAGCAGGGCCAGGCTCCTAGCCCCTGAGGCCGGGCTGTGACTGCCAGAACTACTCAGGCTTTACCTTCAACTGCTTCTCTACTTTGCAGTCACGAAATCCAAGTGCCCATCCTATGTGGGGGTCACAGGAATCCTCCTGCAGGAAACCAAGCATGTCTTCAAGATCATCACCAAAGAAGACCACCTGAAAGGTCTGTGTTGTGTCCCTAGGGTGTCTTCCCTTCCCTGAGGCTCCCAGGTTCCACTGTGGCGTCAAATGGGCTGCAAATGCTTGCTATGTTATGAACTCCAGAGAGCAGCTCCTGCCTCTGTGCCTCCCAAAAGACATCTATGAACACAGTCAGCAGCCTGTCCATAAACAGGATAGAATAATTGCTTGGCTGGCTGGGTCTTGGGCCTAGATCTGTTTGAGCTCTCTACGTGACAAGGTCACCATCTCTCAATTGAGTATCTAAAAGACAAGCAGTAGGAACCAAAACAGCCTGCCCTGGAGTTCCTGCACCCTTACTGGAGACATTCTGAGTTTTAGTATGGTTAGCACTGCTCCAGCAGTTATCTTTGAATCTTCCAAGATCCCTGGACCTGACCTTGCCCACAAATTCAAGATTCAGACAACAGTTGGAAGATTTTTGTGCTCATTCATTTGTTGGTGCTGGAGATCAAGCCCAGGACCTCTGTCTGCTAATCCTGTGCTCTATGCCTGAGCTACCCACAGCCTTGCTTCATTGTTTTTCCATTTCCCTTTTAAGTCTAAGGAAGTAGTGTGGAAGTTTCCCCACTGATCACAAATCTAAGAACCAGTACAAAATTGTATGGGAAACCAAGTTTTGGTGGTCTGGGAACTTTCAGTTCTGGAAGTTGAGTTAATCACCTCAGAACCTGGAAATTGGGCATTGAGTTATATGTAGACTATGAATCAAATACCCCAGGTCTTCCACATTCATCGTACTTACCTTAATAGAAACCTGTATGAATAATGTTCTACATGGAAATGAATGCTTTGTCTGTAATGCTCCTCATCCCTTTTTCTTTCAGTTATCCCCAAGCTAAATTGTGTGTTCACCATAGAAATTGATGGCTTCATTTCCTACATTTATGGAAGCAAATTCCAGCTTCGGTCAAGTGAGAGGTCCGCCAAGAAGTTCAAAGTAAAGGGAACAATTGACCTGTGAACTTTTCCCAACTGGAGACAGATGCCCTGGCCGCTAAGAACTGGAAACACCTTCAGTGCCCACTTTTCCATGAAGAACTTTCTGGCTGTGGCCCACCTCTAGTCCAGGGAAAGCCTCGGGGCTGAAGAACATTGGGCAGCACAGGAGGAAGTCAGGGGTAGAGATTTGCGTCTCCAGAGAGTAAAGACTAGATGAAAATTCACCAGGACTAACCTTTGGTGATTTGAAGAAGGGAGCCATTAGGTTCTGTCTTTCATGTTTTTCTGTGTTTCCCAAACATTCTATGCTGAATCAGTTACTCAGTTAATAACAAAACATGCTATAGGCATAAATGGGATCAAATGAAAGAATCACTCTTGAACTTTTAGCTTGAAGGGGGAGGGAGTTTTATGGCTCTCTCATGCCATGGCCACCCCCCATTGCTTTCATAGTGTGGAACTTGATGGGTCTGACTGGAAGTCATTCCTGCTCCAGACTCGGAACTGCCTATACCTGGATTTGCTTCTATTACACAGGGAGGCATAGGGAACTTGCTGGATGGCTCAGGGCCTCACTGCAGCAGTCAGTGGAGCAGAGGTCTGGGTCTGCCCCTATTTGTTGGCTACTGTTTGGATACAGGTAGTCAAACCTACCAGCAAGCTTCTTGCTATATCCCTGTGACTCCAGGAGTAGGCCAACAGCTTCTGTCTGGTCTAAGAAGGCCGATGTCTTCAGCAATGATACCTTTGGACATCATAGTTCCATTTTTACTGCTGAAATTGTAACTTTTCTACTGCATAAGGCCAGATAAGGCCTTTCTGCACAAGGCCATTGGAACTTCAGGTCAGGACCAGCATGAAAAATGGGTGAGGTCCAGCCACTGTGTGCCAGTAATTAAGGGGCCTTATCCTTGAAACCTGGTTCAGAGGCGCCAGCTGCCCCTTGCTTGTAAGAAGTGTCTGCTGGCCAGCTCATAAACTCCCCCCTAGCGATAGTAAGTGACAGCACATCCAATCACTCACCCAAGGGAAGCTGTAGTGCTGATTCCTTGTTGCCTCCCACTCACACTTCACTGGGTGCAAGAGGAATGAGTGAGCCTGATGTACTATATATGACAGGAAAAGAAAGCCAAGTGCACCCCCAAGTCTCAGAGACTATCCAGGCCCTGCTTCTATCTACATCATCTAGACATTTCTAATGGCACTGCCCAGCCCACTTGATCCCCATGTTATCCCAAAGTCCTTGCCACCCTGGTTCAGGGCACACATGAAACCTCAGCTAGAAATTGATCACTGCCCAAAGTCTCATGGACTGGGAAAGAAAGGCTGAAATCTGAACTAGAAGGCCTGGCTCCAGAGACATGTTCTTCCCAGCAGGACAGCTACAAGGAGGTGAAAGAGACTGGCAATGTATTATTGTTTTTATTTGCCTGGCTTTCTACCAAGGAACTCTGTCTTTTGTGTAGAGTGCCTGCCATTCTAACCCACTAAAAGTGCATGGGTGTTATAACTTCAGATCAGTCCAGTTCATCCCCATCCCCCTGTGATGTACAGGGCACACTATGTTACATAACACAGCTGCTTCCCAGAGAAACAGCTGGTGCCACTTGCCAAGTGAAACATCTTTCTGCTGGCCCCAACTCAGGTTTCCATTGACTAGCTAAGAACATTCTCTCTCAGGGGAGACAATGTGATACTCACCTCCCACAGAGTCTGTTCTTTACCTTGTCTGGGATCTGCTGCTGTTGTCTCCCTAACCTCCCCAGGGGACCAAGGTCCACATCATTGATTCAGGCACTGGTCCTGAGGAAACTGCACTTAGTACTACATGGAGCAAGGCTAACAAGTCCCCAGAGCTTCATGGAGAGGTAGGCTACTTAGAACTTGTGACTGACTCCTAAGAGCAAGACTATGGTAGAAATGAGATTTGGGGTATAGAGAGCCACCTGACAACCATGTCTGTTGCCTATAAACCAAGCACTGCAGAAACTTGGGCCCAGGGAAAGTGCCATAGAAGCTAATGGGAAGAGGAGTTGGCACCTCCAGAAAGGGCTCAGGCTGCTGTCAAGATTAATTTCTGCTAAGGCCTCTTCCTGACTGGCCAATAGCCACTTCTCACCATTCATATGGTCTATCAATGAGGAGAGTGTCCCTTAAAATGATACTGGTCCATCAAATTGACATCTTATCCTATGACCCGTTTATCCTTAGTCACCTCCTTAAATGTATTGGAGATTAGAGCTTCAGCACAGGAATCTTTAGAGGGGTTGGTGCATACCTCAGTAACTGAGAAATGTTCCTAATTAGAAGTTGGCCATACCTCCCAGGAAGGTGGCAATATCCAGTCTGGACCCCATCCACAGACAATGTCCTGGGTTTCTTTGGTGTGTGGTGTATGGTATGCTTGAGCCACCAGCCAGCTCAGACTAACTGCTAGACTCCAAGGTCCTGTTTTCCTGAATTTTGTGGGCTGTGACTTAAGGTGGCGCACACACACAGTATCCAGACTCCTGGAGTTGTCTACAGTCAAACTCCCTCCTCCTTGTTCCACTGGGGCCAGCATGGTCAGCTTGTAGATGTGTAGAGTGATGAAATGGTTAATGCCAACATGATGCTTTAAAAAGTGCACTTCTTGACGTGTCTCTGAGAGCTTCCCAGAGAGGGTGAACTGAGGTAGAAGATCCACCCTGGACAGGGTCAGGAGATGGATACAAAAGAAAAAAAGAAAGCTTGCTACAACACAGGCTTCCTTGGTTCTCTCTTTTTCTTGTCTGTCATGTGTCCTGTTCCACTGTGCCCTCCCTGCCATGATGGCTAAGGCTATGAACAAAATAATGCCTTCTTCATGTTATTTATCAGGCACAAAATGTCTAACATGTAGGATGGGCAGAGTTGGCCCTGAGGGGAATTACGAGGTGTGAATCTAATCACACCCAGGCTCAGAACCATCATAAAGAACTCAGGAAATCAAAGCAAGGCCTGGAAAGGTCTGACTGCTGTTCTCCCACCAAGCAGAAGTGGGAAGGGGACATGTGGTGGCTACCAGTCTCAGTCCCATGAGAGATGCCGTAGGCTGCACTCAGCTCACTAGTGAGGAAGAGACGGCAGGAACCTCTTTCTAAACCATGGATCAGGATACAAAATTCTGACCAGTTTGTCAACATCAGACATCTTTCAGGGTCTCCAAGCTACGTCTGACATCTGGGACAACGTGACTGCCTGAAGTCTTCCTAGATCAGCCTCCTGGGATTCCTGTACCAGAATAAGCAGGACCATGTCTACAGCAGCTGGCCCTATGCTATACTTCAGCCATACCAAGTCAGACCCCAAGAGTGAAATCCACATATGTGTGTGTTTATGTAACATCCGTCCACCAAGATTTGAAGATGATATTCCAGATGGCATCTGAGTCTTTTCCAGTCCTGATGTCTGATTTGACCATAGGTTCATCTGCCAGGATTTTCCAGATACTGAAAAGGATCACCCAGTGGCCAGTCTCACAGGTTCTGAAGAATAAACAAAGATTCTTCCTCAAATCCATCAATTATGGTAAAAGGCTCAGATTCTGGACAATGACTTTTGATTTAAATTAGTTTGCATTTTTTATCCATAATGCCTCATTAAGACATTTGTTAAATGTCTATAATATTAGTTTAATAGAGGGGGTTCTGATAGAACTGTATTGGAATTGTCCATTTAATTAGCCTCATAGGCCTTTAATGGGTGTCTTAAGTAGACATCATTAACAAGACTGATAGACAAATCAAAATTAGACTCAATAACATTCTTAATTTCTCATGAGCTGTGGAGGATAAGCATTGCTAAGTAGGCAAGCACCGAGTGTTGGAGCAGCAGTAAATCCAGAGTAGACAGTGCCCTGAGGGTTCACTTTTCTTTGTCCCAGGAGATTTTGACAAAGAAGTTTCCCAATCACCAAGAGCAAGGAGCAAAGTCCCACATATGCATTTGCAAAAAGTATTTCCTCTTTGTGTTCTCTCAGGCTGAGTTCCCAGGTGGGAGGATTGTGGAAGGGAAGAAGATGGAGGGATGGAGGAAGAGAGAGAAGTATGCCAGGGGAGGGTCACAGCATTGGACTAGAGCCCAGACACCGTGGGGCTGACAAGATAAGGCGGCGTGTTTGGGATGGTGTGTGGAGTGGGAGGAGATGTAGAACACTACATTGCTTCTGCTTCCACCAACCACTCACCAGCTTGCTCAAGTGAAGCATCTTTGCAAAGCCTAAGGCTGTCTTATTTATCCCATTTGACCTCCTCCTGTCCACACTTACCATGAGTGGACACACCTCCCTAACCAGGAACTCCTCTTGTCCCCACCCTCCTAACCTTCACCACCTTCCCGGCCTCTCCTTAAAGACCTTCAGTGGATCTTTATATCTCAAACATGTAAATGTTGGGCTGCCCTTAGCCCCATTTTTGGACTTCTGTCTTGACTTCCATTCATGTATGATCACATGCCATAACCCCAAGTACATCTAAAGTTCTCAAACCATATTGTCAACCAGAGAGAACATATGTTTTATTGTCTTTCTCTCCTAAATTAGATTAAAAGCTCTGTAAGAACAAAGCTTTTAATTTTGATAATTTTCTATCTTTAATTATCTAGAGCCATAGTAGAGGCCTTTGGAATGCTGGTGAACTTACGTGCCCTCTCCACATAAGTACATCTACACCCACCTCATGGAATTGTCTCTGTCTCTGTAACTAAGCTAAGGTACAAGGTTCGCTTATTCCTTGCTTCCTCTCTTGTTCACAACCCCACCCAACCTTTCTTAACATCCTACTGAGTGTTGACTTACATACCTCTGCAAGGCTCCACTCCTAGTTCTTCTCAGGCCTGTCTCTTGACCTCATCCCTCCACTCACCAACTTTCCAGTCACAGCCCCAGCTGTCCCATGGCTTCCCTGACTCCATACTTGACCACATACAGACAAGGTGACCATTGGAATGTGGCTCAGATTGCACCACCCTTCCACTTAAGTAACTTTCCTCTAACTCGATGTTAGGTCAGGATAGAATTCCCATTCCATCCCTGAGGACCCTAGGCTCCCCCTCCCCCTGTTCCTGCCTTGTCCACTCTAGTCCCCTCAAATGTCCCCCTGCTCCACTCTCCATGTTTGTACTTGAGTTAGTTCTTTGTGGGACATTATTTCCCTTGTCCCTTAACCTCATGTCAGTCTCATCATCTGCATTTGTCTCTGGTCTATCTGGTCTACCGGAAGGTGCTCTCATGGCCTTCTAAGCTCACTAGCCCCTCCCCCACCAAACTCCATAATATCTCCTTTCCCCACAGCCCTTCTCAGCTGGCTCGCTGCCCACCTGTTTGCCATCAACCATCAAACATCCCTATATGGTGTTGAACTTCTTTGTGTGGGTGTGTTTAGCAGTCAATTGGCATGGTGGCATACACCTGTGATATCAACACTCAGGAAGCCTCTGAGGCAAAGGGATCATGAGTTCCAGGCCAGCCTGAGCTACATAGAAAAACCAGTCTTAAAACACACCACAAGGGGGACCTCGAAGGGTAGTTCATGGTAGAGAACATTGCCTAACATGCTCAGAGCCCTAAGACACATCCTCATCACAGGAAAAACATGTTCATAAGTACTGGTTGTTTAGCCATAATGCCTCATATTCGTAGCCTAATAACTTTGGAGGCAGAAAGATAGCCATGAGTTCAAAGGCAATAGTGAGTTCCAGGTCAGCCTGGGCTACAACAGTATGAGACCAGTCTCAGATCACATAAACACACACACATACACCACATAATGTAAATGTATCGTCCCATTAAAGAGAGAGAGAGAACCAAGGAACCAAGGGTGTAACTATGATGGGTGAGCATTGGTTCACACAGCTGCCATGACAGCAGTGACTATATCAGTGCCATGTGACTTGTCCACAGCAGACCCATATGCTATTCCACCCCCCACACAAGCAGGCACTGCATCCAGCAAGAGTCCCCATATGCCAGAACTGCCCTGTGTCATCAGAGCCTGCCTCCAACACAGACAGAACCACAAGTCTACACTTCACAAACAGCAGAAGCATGTAGCCAGTCTAGCATTAGTATGCCTTTTAGCGGCACCCATTGAAGTACAGGGTGTAAGCCTCTGCTGTCTTTAAGAGTCAGGAAATCAGAGGTCAAGGCTCAACTCACTCTCAACCCTCACTTTCAACAACAGATGAGAAATAAGAAGTATTATCTACTACTGAAGCATTTAATACAAACATTTCAACTCTCCTAAGGTTCAATCTTGTATCAGTGAGTGTTTCATATAAACTCCTTAATACAAATTAATAGCTACCCCAGGTGCCATCACAGAAATTCATCCAACAATTAATAGAGGTGGAAGCAAAGGTACATGGCTGAGCACTGGGCTGAGCTCCTGGTCTAGCTAGGAGCAGAGGAGAAGAGTCTATATAATCAAGGAGATAGGGCTTATGAGGAAAACTCCCACAGTGATGGCTGGCTGGAGCTCTGGGGAGCTCACTGAATTAAGAACAGCTACTGGAGAACCTTCAAGAAAAGGAACTAGGCCCTCCAAGGATAGGCAACTGTCCACTGACATGGGCAGTATGTGGAGCCTCAAGGAGAGAGATCAGACTATGTTTCTATGTGTGAACTGGCACTTCAGAGCCCATTCTCCCCAGAGGAACACCTAACCCAGTCATGACATTAAGATGGGGAAATCGGACCTACCTGGAGTGGATGCTGAGCTGATCTACCTTGGGACTTCTTACCCTTTTGGGGGAGGGGATGAGGGGTGAAGAGGTATTGGGAGGGAAAAGGAAGGGAAAGCAAGGAGATACATGGGAAAGGGGGGCTTTATTTTCTAAAACAAATACATAAATAGAATATTTTTTCATCAAAAATAAAAAATCCTTAATAAATATTAGTCCTTTTATATAAAAAAATACATTAAATTATACTTTCAGCCAAAAATGAGGGAGGGAGAAATGTCATATGTGCTTCCAGTGGCCCTCTGTCCACAGAAAGCTAGCTTTTCAGGGATCATGAGGTGGAGAGCCCTTGGCTAACTCAGTCCTCTCCACCATCGTATGATTATACTGTATTCCACAACCATGCAGGCCACACAAACTCATTCTGCAGGTGAGGTGAGTGCACCTCTTCCTGTCACCATGTTTATGGTGGCAGCAGAAAACTGACATGAAGGACTTTCAACATTGCAAATCACACAGGAACAAATGGGGCTCCTTCAAGATACCACTGCTTAGAAATAAGGGTACATACCTGCCTCATCAGAGGTAGTGACGGGCAAGCCAAGATCAAGAGACTCGAAGACCCAGAGTCAGCCTCTGCCATGCCCTTCCTGCCTGGAGCCTGAGAGGTTGCCTTCAGACTGAGCCCCAAGGATGGCACAATAGTGCAGTCCAGGGGCTGAAAACACTTGTATGTGCTAACTGGAAATGGAGAGAATTAACTTAATTATTTGTGATTTCTCTGGCTCCCACCTGTCTCCATTGGAACAAAGAGTAAACCTTCCGTGCATGATGGACAGAGCCCTCTGAAACTGTGAGACAAAACCAATCCTTTCCAGCTTAAGTTGCTTCTGTAGAGTATTTTGTAACCACAAGGAAAATGTATACATACTTGATGAAAAATGTTACCCAAACCAGGAAGTTCATGGCTGGAGTAGGCTGAGGGAAAAGTCTAGCAAATAAAAGACCAGCTTCTAAGATCACAAGAGCTCAGAACCAGCCTGGAAGACTTAGATACTCTTTCTGTTAAGAGAAAAAGTAAGGATAAAGTTGGGGTTTGTTGCTATAATTCTTTCCCCTCATGAAATGTAAATAATGTCTACCCTTTTCTCCTATGGAGCCAAAACAAACCAAGGTGTAATTCAACCAGTGTTTACTCTGGGAACGAGAGTTTTTAGACTTCCTTACAGATCAATGAGTGCCTTTAAAAAAAACAGCCACCCAAGAAGATCTGCATCCAATGTGGATAATAATTCCTCTGTAGCTGTGTGCATGGAGTCCACTTGTCTTACTTAGGTTTCTGTTGTAATAAAACACCATGAACAAAAGCAACATGGGAAAGAGGGGGTTTAATCTCCCTCCTGTCCAGTCTTACGTCATCTTGACAGGGACTAGAGTTATCTGAAAGAAGAGAAACTCGGTTGAGAAAACGCCTTCATAATATCCAGCTATAAAGCATTTTTTAAAATAATGATTGATGAGGAAAGACCTATCAATGTATGGTGCCATCACTGGGCTGATGTCCTGAGTTCTGTGAAAAAGTAGACTAAGCAAGCCAGCAGCTCCTCTCCATGGCCTCTACATCAACTCCTGCCTCCAGGTTCCTGCCCTGCTTGAGTTCCTGTTATGATTTCCTTCAATGATGAACAGCAATATCAAAGTATAATCCAATTAAACCCTTTCCTCCCAACTTGCTTTTGTGTCATCGTATTTTGTTGCAGAAATAGAAATACTAAGACAACATGCATTAGGTTGTGGTCCATCGTGAAGGGAGGTCAGGGCAAGAATTTAAGGCAAGAACAGAGGCAGAGAACAATGTTGTTTACTAGCTTATTCCTCATGAGGTTGCTTTCTCTGCTTTCTTGTACCATCCTAGACCACCTGCCCAGGGGTAATACCACCCTCAGTAAACTAGACACATCAGTATTTTGGCAAGAAAATGCCCTGTAGACAATCCAATGGAGGCATACATTTCAATTGAGGTTCTTCTTCCCAGATCATTATATCCTGTGTTGAGTTGACATAAAACCAACCAGGACAGCATTCCCCCTTATCTCTTCCCTACCTATAGGATATGTCCAAGAAGACATGGGTCCTCTAGCTCTCTCCAGAGACTCAGAGGCCATGTGAAATAGGGCGGAATTTCAGACAATTACTTAAGCAGATATGAATAGTTAGCTGAGAGTCCTGTGGCCCTCCTTTGCCCCTCCTTCTAAGAGGGAACATCAGCAGCCAACGGACAGCTGCATTGATCTTTGGAGAGCAAACCCCGTTGAACTCCTGAACATGGGTGCACTTTAGCTCAGAGGCTAGTCCTGTGCAACAGGATTATAGCTTTATAGCATACAGATATAGCACTTGCCTGGTATGTTCCAGGCCCTAGGTTCAATCCTAGATTCTGGGCAAGGGGATTCATCTGTGGAAGAACCATGAATTGCAGGCTTAGCAGGTATCTGAAGTAATTTAAGCTTTACCCTGGTAATCTTATCCACATGGTAGGGCCGAGGCTACTAAGGGCCTTTGCCTAAGAATTGTGAATTTAAAGCAAGAAAACACCAAGTCCTAAGGAATGCAGTATGTCATCAAATACATGATTTTATTATCTCCTGCCGCCTCTCAAAATATTGGCTCTTCCTCTACCCTGGATCTCTGGAGACCAGGAGCTCAACAATGTTTCCGTCACTAGGGTGTGGTTGCCTTGACTTTTCTGGTCCCCACCCCATTGGTCATCCCCAATTTAGTGGGTGAGGCAGTGACTAGCGTGACCATGTGACTATGGAGTGGGACAAGAAAGAGATATGGCCTTGTCCTGTGGGAACTGACCTTAGGATGAGGCCGGACATCTACACTAGAGTAAGGCAGGCAGGAAAACTGGCATGGGGTAGGACTTAGGGGGTACCCAGATAAGGTGCAACTGGAAGTTTCATGCTATGGGTGGGCTAGGAAGAAGCCAGAGAAAAGTGGGCAAGAGTGGAGAGCTGGACCAGAGAGACCAGGACAAGGACCATAAAAGACCAGAGAGGTGGTGCCCATGGCCTATGAGGAATATCTGTAGTTTAGACCACCATTAGCATTGGAGGCTGTCTTAGTTAGGATTTCTTTTCTGTGACAAACAATATGATCACAAAGCAAATTGGGGAGGAAAGGGTGAATTTGGCTTACACATCCACATTTCTGTTCATAAATAAAGGAATTCAGGACAGGAACTCAAACAGGGCAGGTTCCTGGAGGCAGGAGCTGATGCAGAGGCCATAGAGGGGTCCTGCTTCCTGGGTTGGTCCCCTGGCTTACTCAGCATTTTTTCTTATAGAACCCAGGACCACCAGCCCAGGGATGGCACCACCCACAACTGTCCGGGCCCTCCATATTGATTGCTAATTGAGAAAATGACTTTCAGCAAAATTTCATGGTGGCATTTCCTCAGCTGAGGCTCCTTCCTTTCCAGTGACTTGTATCAAGTTGACACACAAAACCAGTCAGTAGAGAGGCATGCAGAATCATGGTTCCCTTGGTTGGTTGTTTGCAATTCTGGGATCTAAAGCTACAGCCTTGAACCTGCAAAGTGAACACTGGCTTCATGACTATACTCCCAGGGTGGTGATGGTGGTTGTTGTTGTTGTTTGCTTGCTTGCTTGATTAATTAGCTTTGTTTTTTTTTCTTTAAATAGGATATCTCCCTTGATAGCCCAGGCTGGCTTGAAACTTATTATGTATATCAAACTGGCTGAGGAACTCCATATCTCCCTTCCTCAGCCTCCAAAATGCTAGGATTAAAGGCATATGATAGATATATTCCAGCACAGCCATCTCAGAAACAGTTATGAGGCATGAAAATAGCCCCATGAGCAGGGAAGGCTTTAGAAGCAGAGTCTGTCTCTTTGAACCTCCATGTACCCACAACCAGCTAGTGCAAAGGAGGATGGGCTTACTAGGGCAGACATGCCTTATAGGCTGGTAAACAGAGAATCTGGGGTCTACTGCAAGCCGGACTGAGGAGGTAGGGACAGTCCTGCAACAAGAGGGCTTAGAGCAAAGGAGAGTGGAAAGGGAGGCGGGAGAAGCCTGTTAGATCCCAAAGGTCAGGTCAAGGTGGAACCAGCTGAGTGGTACCAGGAAAGTGGGTTCTTGCCTGTCTTGTCTTTGTGATTTTAGGCAAGCCACCATAGTCCTCTTGGTATCTCTGTGTCATTTTTAAAGTAAATATTGTGAGTGAAGTGTGTAAGGGATAAAGTTCTTGTGTGTAGCTTCACCCCACAGCTGTGGATCTGCTGCACTGTCTTCCAAACCAAGGGACCTGACACTTTCCATTGCTGTCCCTGCCATAGCAAACTACAGCTAGCCCTAAGTAGCATGTCCTCCTTTGCAGAAAAAGTGACTATGACAGTCCCTTTATTGATCTACGATAACAAACGGGACAGAGAAAAACAGACTTTTATTTGAAGTCAGTGGAGCTTTATGATGTTTTGTTACTGTAAGGATAACCTAGTTTATCCTTACTTACAATTCAGCAGGGCAATAGAGTGGTTTCTTTGTTTCTAAGAGTAGGGTATAGAACAATAGCTTGTAAATAAGTTTCTCGTCTTCCTCCAAGGGGTGTCATGTCAGGACTAAAAACCTGGAAGAGATATTTTTTAAGACATTGACCCCCATAGCCTCAAGTATTTTAACGTTTAGTCCCCACTTGGCAGAACTATTTGAGAAGGATTAGGAGGTGTTTTCTTGTTGGAATTGTTCTGCCTCTGGGTGTAGGCTTTGAAGATTCAAAAGCCAACACCATTCCCAGTTATCTCTCTCTACACCTCATGCTTTTGGTGAGGTATAAGTACTCAAACACTGCTCCAGAACTATGCCTGCCTAGCTGCTCCCATGCTGTGGTTCTCATGGACTAACCTTCTGAAACTATACAGAAGCCTTCAACTGCATGCTTTCTCTTATAATTTGATTATGATGTCTCCTCACAGCAATAGAAATGTAAGTAAAGCACTGGAATTCAGCACCCCTTCAAATTCAGAAACCAGTGTGAGGGAAAGCCACTACCCAAAGGAAGCCACAAGCAAAAAAATGGCAGTGAGACAGAGAGAACCGGGATCTTGAGGGCTGTAAAGATGTCTCAACAGTTAAGAGCACTTGTTCTTGCCTAAGACCTGGGTTCAGCTTCCGTCACCAACTTGGAAGCTGCCAACCATCCTCCACTCAAGTCCCAAGGGATATGACACCCTCTTCTGATGTGTTTGGGCATGAGACACACTCATGGTGCACATACATACACACAGACAAATGCTCATACACATAAAACAAAACAAATGAATCTAAAAAGAATAGCGGAATTTGCAGAGTGTAGCCAAACTACTGAATCAGCCAGCTCTGGACTTCTCTGACTATCAACTTCTTGTTATGTGAAATGGATTATTTCTCTTTTCTTACCCACTATGCAGCTCAAATTACCTTTAAACTCATGGTTCCCACACTTCTGTCCCCTGTGGGATTACAAACCTTTGGCTCCACACCTGACCTTTACGTTTCCTCTTACGTAAGGCAGATTAATTTAGAATTTCTGCTACTTGTGGCTGAAAACATTTGAAGTAATGAAAGGGTGTGCACATTTTCTCCTCAAGCAGCCATCAGTGGTGATGATTTCCCAACTCTACTAAGAAGAAACTACACCCAAGTGTAAATACAGCCAGGACAGAACATCCCTTCTCCAGATCAGAACAGTAACAAGACTGAAAAAATGAATCAGCCAGGTGAAAGCACAAAAAAGAAACTCAAAATTGACCTATGCTTTAAAAACAACGGTAGAGGAGTTTGCTCATATAAGTGAAGGTGTGAGAAGCAATCATAGTTCTAAGGAAATGCTAATGGAAAAGTTAGGAATCTTCCATTCTCTGTCGTAATCATATTTTCCTTTTGTTTTATTTTTGTTTTGCTTTGCTTTTTAAGACAAATTCTTTCTCTATATCCCAGCCTAGCCTAGAACTCCTGATTCTCCTGCATCAGAGTCCCTAGGGCTAGGATTACAATTGTGCACCACAATGCCCAAATCAACTACATTTTTTTCCTGTCACATTTGATCTCAGTTGGGATTTCTTGCCAGTTGATCTTGGAAAGCATTTGGTTCCATTTTGACCAACTAAGCATCCCAGGGTAATTGGTATCTCTTTCAATAGTGCCAAACAAAGGCTTGAGGCATGGTCCTAACTTTAATTTAATTGTCAATTAGATACAGACTAGAGACATCTGAGACAAAAGCTTCAATTAAGAAATTGCCTGTGGTCATGTCTGTAAAGGATTGTCTTGACTATTAACCGATGCAGAGGGGCCCAGCCTGCAGTAGGCAACACCATCCCTAAGTGGGTGGCCCTGGATTATACAAGAAATCTAGCAAAGGGAGAGCCTATGAGCGATTCAGCAAGCAGCACTCCTCCACGGTTTAGGCTTCAAAGTCCTGCTTGATTCCCTGTCCTGACCTTCACTGGTAGACTGTGACCTGGCAAATAAACTTTTTCCTCTTTAAGTTGTGTTTGATCAGAGAATTTTATCATATCAATTGATAGAGGGGAAGGGAGACAAGAAGGGGTACTGTCAAGCTGGTTACTGGAGGCCACAGAACAAGGAACCCTAGAAGTATTCTGGGAGGGTGCATGATGTACCCACAACCCTGATCATTCCATCCCTCTGCACTGATCTCATTGTATCCAGTCTTTCCTGTCCTGCCAACCAGCTCCCAAATAATGACATGAAGACTTCTTATTGATTATGAAAGCTTGGCCTACAGCTTAGGCTTATTTGAACTAGCTCTTATAACTTAAATTAACCCGTTTATATTAATTCTAACACATGGCATTACCTCTCTTCCATCTTACACCTCCTGTCTTCTGCCTCTGTCTGACTGGCTACTCTGCATTTTTTCTTTCCAGAATCCTCTCTGTTGCCTGCCTAACTAAATGGTTGTACAGCTTTTTTATTACACCAACCTGTAGTGGGAAACCAGAAGCCAACCAGGTAAACTCCATGACGTCAGAATACTAGAGTCGGGCAGGGTGTGGTCAACTGGAAAAAGCACCAGAAAGAAAGCCCCACCCCCTGGAAGAGAGAGCCCAAAAGAGGAAGGGATGGGCCCCTTGCTTCTGGACCTGTGGTGTGGTGGAAAAAGACCGCTCAGTTGAGACCTCTCCTGCATGCTGCGGTCTCCACCCTTCCCCCCCCCAACACCCTCTTTTCTGTAAGTGACTTTTAGATAATAAACATCATCATTTAATATAAATCTCACAGCGAGTTAATTACCGTAATATCTGGCACCCAATGTGGGGCTGTTTCCACAGAACCCAGCCGGGTCCCCCAGCCTTAGGGTGGGTGGCTATTTTGGATTCTGGACTTGCTCCCAGTTGCAGATCTCCTGGCAGAGTCAGTGAGAGCAACAAGTGAACGAGAATCTGAGAGACCAGATTGAGCCAGTTGTGGTGGCACACGCTGTTAAGATTTGCTGAAGGAAACAAAGACTGCCCCAAGAGAGCCACCTTATTTCAAGTACTGCTGCTGCCACTGCTGATCACAACTGCGACCCCTGCTCACCGTAAGTCCTCATTACATCTGAGTAAGGTAATCTTTTTTAAAAAGCCAAGCAGCCTCATTAGATTAGCCATTCTCGATGCTGATGGCCACACTCTGAGACTTTTGTCCTGCCACCCCTAGGTGTCCAAAGCAGCCAGCAATCAAGGCCTTCTCTTGAATGATCATGATGCTCTTCTGTCTCTTCCCAGGGGTGTTCTTAAGATGCTAATGAACGACCCTCCAGCTTCCTGAGCCAGGCTCAGCCTCTTTGTGAACTCCTTTATTGCAGTCCTTAAAGAGCTGACTGAGGCCACTTGGCTCTCATTTCTGCTGTGCTCATGAGAATGGGAAGAGAACACAGCTTAGGGAAGAAGCATTTGGGTTCTGCACTCTTACAGAAACTGCAGTCCCAGCAGCAAGATGTGAGACAGTCAGGATGGGAACAAGAGAGAAAAGCACTCCTTCCTTTTCAGTGCCATAAACAAGTTATCCCTAGTTACTCCCATTTAAGATTTAAACCACCTTCCTTTCTTTCTGTGTGGCACGGTCTTATCATGGAAAGATACACCATTTTTCCTCCATAGTTTCAGTTATCACTGGAATGAAATAATTTCCAGAAGCTTCATCTCCAGATCTTAAACTGGGAAAATGTGACTTGGGTAGGAGAAGTTATAATATATGTGATTTTTTTAAAGATTTATTTTTATTCTTTCCTGGTATTGGGACTCCTCTCCCCCCATTGCCAGACCATGGGTCTAGAAATTTCAAATGTATACCCAAGATAAAAATTTCCCCTAAACTCCTTATTTTACCTTCTGCCCCTAGTCTATATCTGCCCCAACAGATTTCCATTCAACTGAAGACTATAAACTGCTCTAAACGTGCCAGTTCTAGGTAGTTCTGACTGAATTCCTGACTAGCCTGAGCCTTTGCAACATAGGCTGCTTCAAAGTAGCCTGAACTTTCTTAGCTCCAGGTCATCACACAGAACCCTGGCAGTGAGCCAAACAGCCTGTCCCCCTCTCTTTTCCCATCCTTTGGCCATTATTCCAGCCTTCCTGGACCCTACTACAATACCCCAATTTCAGCAGGAAGTAGTTATAGAAGAGATTACATCGTCCCTTATCATGAAAAAAAGACTAGAATATTAGATCACAAAGCCAGGACAAGCCTTTCTCAGTTCCTGTGACTTCTCCCGGAACTTCTCACCTTGCTCCCTTCAAACCTCTCCATTCTAAGGGCTTAGCCTTCTGCTTCCTTTCCTCCAGCCTGATCCTTATGTAACTCATTCATTTTGGCCATGCCAGCCTCTTGGTCTCTTGTCCTGGGGGACTTTGGTCAGCAGCTCCTCACTTGCTCTCTCTCTGTCTCATGGTCCTGTTTAGTCCGCCAGCCATGTTTAGTCCGGAATCTTCCCTCTGCCTGCTTTATCCATTATATCTACAATTAAAAAAAAAAAAAAAGCTTCTTTATACTTTAGTAGTCACAGCCTCTTTTATATCATTTTTCTTTCAGTGTGCATGTATGTCCTTGCCTGTATGTATGTCTGGTGCTTGCAGAGGCCAGAAGAGAAAATCAGATTCCATGGAACTAGAGTTAATGTAAGATACCCTGATATGGATGCTGTGAATTTACCGAAGGTCCTCTTGAAAAGCAGCCAGTACACTTAAACACCGAGTCATCTCTCCAGCCCCTTATGCATAATTTTTAAGGAGTCTTCATGGAATGAGACAATATGGAAATAAAAATACACATTGCACCCAATAGTCTTTGTGTGTATTTTCAGTTTGACTTTAAAAATTACAGAACTCACCATTAAAACTAAGAACTTTTGTTCATCCAATACTGCCTTGTTATCCAGGTATGGTAACACACATCTGTAACCCCAGCACTCAGGAGACTGAAGCTGGAAGACTGTGAGCTCAAGACCAACCTGTGCTAAATGGTGAGCCAAATAACAAATAGAAAATAAGTAAATAGGGGCTGGAAAGATGGCTTAGTGGTTAAGAGCACTAACTACTCTTCCAAAGGTCCTGAGTTCAATTCCCAGCACTCACACGGCAGCTAACCACTGTCTGTAGCTCTAGCTTCAGGGCAAAACAACATTGTACATAAAATAAAAATAAGTAAATAAATCTTTTTAAAAAAGGAAAATAAATAACAATAAAAAAGTATTTGCTAGGCTCAGTACAAGTCTGTAACACCATTGAAAGACTGTGGCAGGAGTATCACAGGTCCAGAGTCAGCCTGATTAATTAATGAGTGAGCCCCTTGCCTCTTATTAAAGTAGAGCATAAGGCTGGAGAGATGGCTCAACAGTTAACAGAACTCGCTCCTTTTGCAGAGGAGCTGAGGTCAGTTCCCAGCACCCATCTGTGACTCCAGGGGTGCCAGTACACTTTTCTAGCCTCTGCATGCACCAGGTGCATACATAAAGGCAAAATGCTCATACACATAAAATAAACTTTAACATATATTAATTAAATCAAAAACCAGACAAGATTCTTACTCTCCTAAATTAGGGGAAAGACATCATAGAATAAGATATTTATTACATATACATTAGTAAAATATACACCAATAATTCTTATCCTGTGTACTTTTTGAATTTTCACAATAAGGAAAAACAGACAAGATCATAGAAAAATGTACAAAAGATCCAAATAGATAAGAAACAGTGGCATTAATCACTGAGCAAATTCTAATTAATAAGATACTACTTATGTCCTACAGAAATGGCTAAAATAAAAAATGGAAACAAAACCAGGGCATAGAAAGAATTCGAAGCAGACGGAAGTCTTGCACAAAGCTCCTCATGAGAAAGCAAAGGAAAGTTATGAGGGCTTTGGCATCCTGCTTGGCCTCTCTACAGCGTCTCCCTCCTTGCGGGTAGACCAGAATGCTGTGAAATGAGAGAGCTTTATGACCTACTGGAGGCCAAAAGTAGGTTAGGAGATTTCATCAAGGGACTGTCCCAACAAACAGTGGAGACCGCTGCATTATTTTCAGAAGTGTGCATCATGGCCTTTGATTATATTCACCCCGTTATCCTTACTGTCCCTCACATCTATCCCACTGGTCCTCTTCCCCTCCATAGTCCCTCTTCTGCATTCATTTCTTAGATTATCTTCCAAACTAGACTCTGCATGTGGCTGGTTTTATGGCAAAGTAAAAAATATATAAATAAATAAAATTACTTGAGAATTTGTTTTTAATTAAGCGATAAGACTTGATGGGCAAGACTGCTGCCTCGTAAAGCTGCTCCTGGGGTGTAGGGACAAATTCTGTCCACATGAGTGTCTCAAATCAGTCCAGAATGTGATTAGATGATGGTTCCCTGGAGTTACGCAAGATGAGCGCTTTCAACATTGCCCTACTGCAGGAGTAAAAGTCCTCGGGCACCGGGAAGCTATCGCTCACTGACTGCAGAAGTGGCAAATGCCAGCTGTTGCTTTCAGGCCTGTTCTGTCCTCTACGCACCTGTCCTCAGATGGGCAGCCATCTAGCTGAACAAAGATTGACATCATTAAATGAAGAGGGGCATGAACACAAAAAGGAGATGTTACGGCAGCGAGCTAAGGAGACCTGGTAGGGATCTCCCTTAAACATGCTTTCTCCCTACATTACTTTTGCTCAGTATTTTCACTCAACAGAAAGGAAATTGAAATGTTTTAGAATGGGGGGAAACCCATGGGAAAAAGAAATTCAAAAGCAAATTTTCCAGACAAACATTCTGTCTCATTCCCAGTGTCCAATTGGCTTGTTGATAGATTGTCACCTAGGAAAAGAAACAGGAAAGAAAATGTGTTCTATCTGGGGCAGGATAAACTCTCAAGAGAAAAAGACCAGATGGAAAATGAACTGGTGACTTTAAGAATGAGTAATTTCCCGTTGAAAAATATATTGTACAACATACAGCTGTGAATTTTACCATCTCCTGCTTCCCACAAAGAGAAAAGCAATACATTTTTAAAAGATAAACTCCAAAGGATTGTAAGTCACTGATTTAATCCAACTTGGGTTGTAGATATACTATGGAGACTCTGAAAGCTTGTGAATCATGCTTGATATCACAGCTTTGGGTAGAACCTGGAAGTCCAGCTCATGATGCATGAGAATCTTTTCCAAAAGCTGTCTTATTTTATTTACATGCATTTATTTAGGCATGTGTGGATGTGGGTATGTATAAGTGCACTGTGTGAACACCCACACGAGTGGCAATAAAATGACAATGAGCAAGAAAAAAGAAATGCTTTCTCCACTCCTGCCCAGAAGCCATTGCTGCTCCCTGAGAAGCTCCATCCCATGGGGATTGTTTGCAGTGTTTCATGCACGCCACATTTTGAGACAAGATACTGTCAAGGAAGGTCTCCAGCTGCTTACGTGGGCCTAGAACTTTGATTCTCCTGCCTCAACCTCCTAGATAGCTTGAATTGCAGGACTGGGTGGGACTCTTGTCCACTGTGAAGATTTTCACTTATATTTGTTTAATAAGTTATTGGGCAGCAGCCAGGCAGGAAGTAGTGGTGGGCTGACCAGATTAGGAGAATTCTGGGAAGAGAAAATGCAGAGCAGCAGATGACAGTCAGTCACTGAGGAAGCATGATGAGAAAAGGTACTAAGCCACATGGATAAACATAGATGAGACTTACAGGTTAATTTAAATGTAAAAACTAGTTAATCATAAGCTGGAGCTAATGGCCCAGCAGTTACTATACTATTAAGCCTCTGAGTCAATTATTTCGAAAGTGGATGCTAGATATTTGAGAGCATCTTGAGGGACAGAAACTTCAGACTAGAGAACTGCACAATTGTCTCTCAGAAGAGCCCCCTTACTTTCCAGGAAAAGGGATTTGCTGTCTAAATCTGGTGCTATCCTATCCTTGACCATACTGGATCTGGATAATAGATTTGGATAGATAGATAGATAGATAGATAGATAGATAGATAGATAGGTAGATAGATGTGTGTATAGACACACACACACACACATATATATATATGTATATGTATAGTAGTTACCCAACAAAACTGATGAGATGGAGCCAGGTGACATTGTGTATTTATCCAGTGACATTTTAAAAGATTAATCACAGATTTATAAGTAGTTTAAAGTAGGTAAGTAGTTTAAAAGCCTTGTGGTCCTTGTTGTACTTTACTTGTTTTCTTTGGCATCTCTGCTTTTGGGGACCTACTATTGATTAACCACAAGGATGACAACAGATTGGGAAGATAGCAGAAGAAGGTTAGGGAGTGTCTGCAAGCAGAACTGAGTAGCACTGGGAAACAGGTGTGGACCCAGAAGAGGCAGGTCTCCCAGAGACACTGCAAGGCAAGTACAGCAAAAAACAGGCCTGCATGGGTGTAGCTGGGTGAGGAAGAGGTACTCAGCCCTCATCTCTCATTACTGAGGCAAAAAGGAGATGAGTTACCAAGCTGAATTAGTAAGACTATTGCAAGGCTTTCATGAGCTATCGATGAAGCACTGAACCAGCACAGTTTAGAACACAATGGGTGCACGTACACATTCAGCCACTGTTCTGTACAGCTAGTTCAAAACAGCAAGTGCTTTGAGACCATCATACTCAGTTTTTGGAGACAGAACCTTGCTACAGAGTTCACAATCTCCCTACCTCATCTGGCTCAGCCTCCCAACTGGTAGGATTACTGGCCTACACCATGATACCCACCCAGGTACCATTTCTGAAAGCCCTCAGACAGTGATATGCAAGTCAAGTGTATGTGTCCACAAAGAAGCATATCTCTTTGCTGGTCTTTCTGAAAATGGGTGGATGGAGAAAAATCTTTCTTTCCTGTACCTGTTTCGTGGTACAGAAAAAGTTAAATATGGGGGATTTGAAATGAGAAATCCAAACTATCTGTAGAATAAGAAAAAAAAAAACATGAAGACTAGGAAAACCAAAGCAATAGAGAAAAACTTCAAAGGCTGTCTCATACAAATACAGGGGTAGAAAATAAATGGTCTAAATATTTTAAAATAGACTTAAGGACCTGTGAAGATGGCTCACTGCATAAAATGCTTCCATAAAATCCTAAACTTGTATTCTCAGATTATAGTAATCACTTGTAATCCCAGATGTAGGAAGCAAGAGACAGGACACAGGGTTCTCTGGGTCAGCTGGCTAGCTTCACTAGCAAGAGTTAGCAGGTTCCAGATAAAGTAAAGGACCCTACTTCTACAAATTGGATAGCCAGCCAAGAAGTGCCCTGAAGTCAATTCCATGCTTGTATACACATGTGCCTTTATGTACATGCCACACGTACACCTAAACATATGTGAATACAAAGTGTACCCCAGACACACAAAAAGAGAGAGAGAGAGAAACAAAGACACATAGAAAGAAATAGAGAGAGATACACAGGAGAGAAAGAAGGTGGAGAGACCTAGACTTCTGTACAGGACCATAAGTTCCAAGCCAGCCTCCGCTAAATAGCAAAACTCAATCTAAAAAAATTAAATGAAATGAAATTAGAGTTCAAGCAAAGCATGTGAAAGTGTTTCATCTCACCCAAATGAGCAAATGTACAATGCATAAGAGATACCATAGACCAAGGATTACAAAATTATCCAGATCAGTACTCCCAAGGAGAATTATTTGAACCCCAATGAGTTAGAAAAACTGAGCAGGTATTTGGTTTTTGCAAATCTGATTCTTTTTTTCTTTTTCTTTTTTCTTTTTTTTT
>PVIH01017357.1:0-42156 GCA_004025045.1 Sigmodon hispidus | reverse complement strand
GAGCTTCAGGAGACTCCGCCAGGTGAATTTTACAGGAAGCAGATAAATAGCCCAGGCCAGTTCTCCTGTCCCATACTGTTCCATTAAATGCCCAGATGCAGTGAGCAACGAAATTCCTGGAAACCAAGGAAGGCCTGGCAGTGCCATGGTAGAGTTCCCATCTGTGGTGCCAACAGGGCTGCAGTGCAGTGTCTGAACCCTTGTGGCAGGTATTGTTTGTGGGCGGTGGCAACTCTGTACCCTAGGATGTTTCTGTGGCCGACTGACTCATTTTCTGATTTTTTTTTCTAGTTTTTGTTTTTCTTTCTCATTTACAAGCAGTAGCTATGAAACCTGCTTAGCAAATATGTTGGGGTTGACTTGTCACATTAAACTTCCTGTGAACTGATGGGACAGCACATGGCGTCTCTTCTCTTTCCTTGTTTCTGGGGTACTATGGACCAGCCTATACCTTCACGGCCCTGTGGGGACCTTGTCTGTCTTCTGAAGTAAGCTAGGTCCTGTGACTCCTTCATCTCCTTCCTTATTCCAAGAACACGACATGGAGCTCAGGAAGCTCAGGAACATGCAGAGAGGGAGGCAGAGGCAGCAACATTTCATGCAGAGCACACTGCTGCATGTCTGCTGCATGTATAACAATGCAGTGGTATCAGAGGCTGCACAGCAGGGTATCCACGTCCCTCATCCTCCCTGTGCTTCCTACCTGAAGCCCTCCGGGTGACACCAGTGACCACAGGAGAGCAAAGTCTTAGGTACAGTGGCACCTATGCTCAGAACCTCCCATAGGACACTGCAGTCCATGGATCATCTTTTCCTCATGTTTCTGTCATTTCTACATGGTATGAGATACAGATGTGGTCATTACAAACCACTGTTTACTGTCTTGTTAAATCCCCCGATTTTGGGCCTCTAGATTTCAGTGACAGCAGTGTGCCTGCCATCTATTTTTTAGGAAAAAAAAAAAAGAAAGAAATAAGACTGGAATGAATGTTTATTCCTTCAGTAGCACCTCTAAAGACCAGACCATGTCTGTTTATAAACAGAAAGTGGGCAAAGACACAGCTCAGTGTTCTTGTTCAGCAAGCACAGAACCCTGGGTTTGGTCCCAAGTGCTGTAGAAAATGAAAGGAAAACAATATCCTTTTCTGAGTTTGTGTGTGTGTGTGTGAGGGGGTGCATGTGTGCTTGTGCAGGCACATGTACGTACGTGCATTCATGTGTGTGTGTGTGTGTGTGTATGTGTGTGTGTGTGTGTTCGTGTGTTCGCACGCGAGGTGGAGCTTGCCATGTAGGCTAGGACAGCTGACAAGGGAGCCCCAAGGGTCTACCATCTCCACCTCCGCACTGCTGGGTTATGCCTACACACCTGGTTTTTCTATGTGGGCTACAGGGATTGAACTCAGGTCCTAAATCTTTCAAGGCGAAGACCTCACTGACTGAACTGCCTCCTAAGTCCTACCTTTGAAAGTCTTCAATCTAACATGGGGCAGCTCAAACACAAATGTTTCTTTATTCATGTTTGTATTCCTGATCCTAGGTTGTCCTGTCATGAAAGTGGGAAGAGACCCACAAGAATCACATTTTCCTGTAGCACACAAAGAGAGTGCTCTCCACTGTCCTGTAGGCACTAAAGTTCTCAGGCAAGTTCAAAGCAGGGAGCTGCTAACCCATGACACTGAAATGAGGAAAAGCAACTGGTGTGTTTAACATTTTAAAAACCACTTAACTGTCTGCTATATGCTGGAGTAATTAATTTCTTTAAATAGAAATGGATGTGCATCACTTTGCTTGCTCCTCAGATAACTTAGCTGACTCTGCCTGGCAACCTGGAGCCCAGCAGGTGCAGAAAAGCCACCAACACCTGCAGAGTCATTAGGAGAAAAGGAAAGGACACTATAAAAATAGATTCACAGACGCCGGGGTTTATAATTAATGGAAATTTCTACCTCACTTCTGAATGCCATCTTTTAGTTAAAACATGAATATTTTAAGGCTCCAAAAGTTTTATAGCACACAGAGGTTTACCTTGAAGATGCTAAAAGCCTGCTCAGTTAGAGCATCTCCTCACCCTAGCTGAGAAATGAGCTCTGCTCACAGCACAAGGAAGTGCACAAGGCTGTGCCCAGGGGCAGAAGGGGTGGAAACTGTAATTCACTCAGATGGAAATGTGCAACCAACAGAAACAACCAAAGCAGATTTATGCACAGCGATGTTTACATGTGAACATGATACTGAGTGAGGAAGAATGAGCCATTCAAAGTCCCAAATCCTGATCCTATATTCAGCCTTCCCGCCTTCAGTGAACTTGAATAGATGTGTGGAATATGGAGAGAGGATATGTACTACATGTGCAACAATGTGGGGGCCCTTAGAGGGAGGGGCTACAGGATTGGGAATAAATCAGTCAAAACTGCCTGTGCCCTATATCCAGGAGCAGAGCCAGCTGGGTCAGCACCTGAGGAGGTGGTGGTCTAAGGGAGAGGTGCACATGGCATTCTTCTGAATGAAATACAAGGGTCAAGGCTTTCTAGTATTTGTTAGAATTAAGTCTTGCTCAGAGCCATTTAGAGCATACCATGATGAGTCATGCAATAGAACATCACCATTTTGTAAACTTGACATGTGTTGGTACCATCATTATCTCAATTTGTGGATGGCATTTAATGGAAACTACAGTGAGCCGCCAATAGTGAAACTAGCTAATGCAGAATCTGATTTAAAAAAAAAAAAAGTGTGGCTTTGATCACACCAAAATAATTAAGAGAGAAAGGAGGCGGGCAGATGGCTTAGTAAGGGCAGTAACTGCTGTGTGGACACGAGGACCCAAGTTCAAGTCCCCAACACCCTGTGGTCCTGTATATCTGTGACTCAAGGTGCAGGATAGATGCCGGAGCTTGCTGACCAGCCAGTCTAGCTAAAACAGTGAGAGACCCTGCCTCAAAGACCAAGATGGAGAATGGAAGAGAAAGAGTTCCTAATATTGACTCTGGCATCCAAATGCACACACAGGTGGATGCACCCCCAGACACACATGCACACGTGAACACACACACACACACACACAGGTGGATGCACCCACAGAGACACATGTATGGGCAAATGTATCCCCCAACAACAACAAAACTCCATAGCTTAGTATCATATATAAATAGAACACTCTCACTGAATTTCCTTTTAAACCAGGAACAAAGCAAGGGCGTCAACATTCCACTAGAGGCTCTAGCCAGTGTGGCCAGAAAAGCAAAGAAAGATCTAGAGAAAGAAAGGAGGATGGAAATGGCCTTTATCTGCATGTGGCTAGGTGGTGTGCATTAGAGGCCCTAAGTTTTACCTCATATAGATGGCAATGCTATTGTTGACTGACAGAGCTAGCAGAGTTGTGGAATGCAAAACCAACACAGAAATAAAATCTTCAGCCAAGCAATTAAAATTGAAAATTAATATGAACTCATCTATGAGAGAGACTGGCAAGTTTAGTACAAATACTATAGAAAAAACTATAAAGCCAAAGAAATGGCAGGGTGTGTAAAGGCTCTCCACATAGCCATGAAGCCTGAGCACTTCAGCAAGAGCCCCAGATCTCACTGCTGAAGCAGAGAATGGACTCCTGAAAGCTGACCTCTGACCTCCACAAACACACCCACCCTTCTTTCTCATACACAACCGTAACAGATTAAGATCTATAAAGTACTACTGTGAGGCTAAAAGAGCACTGTGGGAAGAGGCACATAATTTCCTTGAATTAAAAGACTTGGAATTGTTAAAATGTCAATCATCTCCAAATGGAACTGCTGAATCAATGCAGTCCCAAAAATATTTGGGATGTAAAAGTAAACATATTAATCCTAAAATTCATATGAAATGAAGAGAATGTGGACTAGAAAAACAACTGGAGAAAACAACAAAGTGTGGGAAGGTTTACATTCTTTGATATAAAGACCAAAATCCACAATAATTATAATGAAAGAAAAAGACCAAAACAGTAGTTATGTTATACAGTCCTATGGCTGGGCTGGGGAAACAGTTCAGTGGATTGAGAATCGTCTACTCTCCCTGAGGACACAGATTCGATTCCCAGTACCACACTGCAGTTAACAACTGTTTGTAACTTTAGTTGTAGAACATCCAACACCCAGAGACAAATGTATGCATACAATATACAGACTGACATGCAGGAAAAATGCTTATACATATTTAAAAAGAAAACTAAGAGAGAGATAAAAGAAAGTTCTAATATTGAGTCACACATACTCAGAAAAAAAGATGACAAGAAACTAGTGAGTAGAAAGGGCCTTTTTAACAAATGACAGAGAAATAACTAGGTAAGACACAGCCCAACCCCTGTCCCAGCTATAAGCAAAAGCTAACAGGAAATGGCTCATGAGAGAATTACTACAACTGTGCGGTTACTTGTCTTCAGGAGTAAGGGTAATCACACATTTCCAAAGCAAGATGTAATAAAACAATAATCATACAAAGAATGAGAAATTAAGGTTTACTAACCATTAAAAATCTGTCTTCAATACATAGCACCAAGTCCATGAGAAGCCAGCTACAGACTGGGGACACACTCTCAATGTCTACTTTGGCACTAGTCATGTTAATAAACAAGAACTCTGAAAATTCAATTATGGAAAGAATAGTCTAAGGTGGCAATGATGTTCTAAGACAATGTTCACAACATATAAAATGTTAGTGATAATATGGAAGACATGCAACACTGTTCATCACCAGGTTGATGTAAATTAATCACTATGCACCCACAGGAAAGGCTGAAACCCAAGAAAAGGAAGAGAAAATGACCAACAAATACTGGCAAGGTTTGAATCTCATAGCACTCTTGATTTCTGGTGGAAAAACCCTGGGAAGCAGACTGGTAAGTTCTTACAGAGCTGAAGATGTATCCACCATAAAGTACGGCAATTCTATTGTAGAGATGTAGGTACATAAAGGATGTATTCTCTGCAGCCTTGTTGATGGTGGCATGAACATCTGAGAGTTCCATATGGCATGAAAATTATGGTGTGTTCATACAACATTGTAGACTATTTAGAATATAAACAAAATACACACATTGATGGATTTCCAAAACCTCTTGGTGAATAAAAAAGTCAGATATAAAGACTATATGTGTTCTTACTTCATTAAAAAGAATTGTAGACAAAGCGATTATTTTCTACAGCATTTTTAAAAACAAAACAAAAATACAAAAGAAAGAGGTCACCTGACAATGACAACCTGTGCTAAGACTGTCCGGGGATGTGGGGGAATCCCTGGAGTGATGGAAGGTTCTAAGTGGGTCTGCATGGCCAGGTACACCTGTCAAGACCTGTCAAAACAAACATTTGAAGTGGATTCCTTTTATTCTGCATGAGTTATTACCCCATAAAACTAGAGAAGATCTCACTGTGTCACAGAACGACACAGTGAGACTCAACTGGTCTCATTTTAACTACAATTGTGGTGACTATCAGATTGAGATATACACCAAGCAAATCGCTGAGATAATTAGGCTCATAGGCACAGGAAATATAGGGCTTTCCCATCAACACAATGTCATAAGACTCAAAGGAGAAACAGTGTCACTTCCCTATTTCATCACAGCAATGACATTCTGCAGCTCACTTCTCATCTGTGCTCAAGGAGACATAACAAAAGCATAGGTAACACCCCAGGCCTCGATTATCAGTCCTTTCTGTCCATAAGCTGCTTCCCCTACAATAGAGTTAACTACTTTCCTGTTCTAGCAATAATGTGCACTAATTTTTATATTTGCAGACACTGTGTGCTGGTGGCACAAAGTTCTCAATGATTCAAATAGTCATCAGTCTATTCCACAAGTTTGCTCTGTAATTCCATTGCTCTGCTCACCATCATGTCCCAGCGTGAGATCTAGTGCTAGCCCACGGGCCCATCTTTGACCCAGACACTGAACTATTCTAGAGTGAGCTCTGGAGGCTGGGAGGTGCACTGAGGCAACATGGAGGACCTGAGTAGAAGCTGGCTTACTTGCACATAGGCTGGTAGAAGAGGAAAAGGATTCTATAATTCCTAAAGCTTGTACAGCCAAGAGAAGCTGGCATTATCTATGCCACAGCCTGAACTCTGTGCTGATGTGAAATTTCTTCTGCCAAATTAATTAGTCCATTACATTCAAATTCATTTCCCAAAAAGTTTTAAGGCATGGGTGCAATGGAGACAAATTCTTGCCCAAGTGCTTGCTGCAGTTCTGAGTGTCAGAACCGCCACCACATCCCAGTTTTCTGAACTTGTACTGGATTCAGGGGTCTCAGCAGCCTAGGCTTTCCCAAAGCTTCTTCCAAATTCTCCCAATTCCTGCAACAAAACAGGCTTAAGAACCACTCAGTCGCAGAAATGAGTGCCTGAAACCTGATTTCTGTATTAGTTACTTCCTTGCTGTCATATAGACCATTTAAGTGAGGAAATGTTTATCTGGGCTCATGCCTCAGGGTTTAGTCATCGTGGTGGGCCATTTACAGCAGGACAGCTCAAGCTACATCACAGCAAACTCAGAAGCAGAGAGTGAGAAGTCAGCAGCCAGAGGACACACCCAGGAGTCCCCTGCCCAGGGATCTACTTCCTCAACATGACACCACTTACTAAAGTTTCCACAGCTTTTCCCAATTCCCATCACTTGCTGTGGAGCAAGCATTCAAAACAGGAGCCTGTGGGTAACATTTCATATTTAATACACAACCAGGTAAGTACTGTTAATCTTTACCTACTGACTAGAGTATCCAACAATTCTTACAGGCATTCACATGTTGGTTGATATATTACTCTCTGTATGCACATATACTTATCTTAATCATAATCCAGGCTCTTTTCTATATCAGACTAGAAAGCTCCATGAAACCAAGAACCTGGTGGCTTACAGGGGCTGTCTGAAGTATTCTTCTGCATAGCTGTCCCATGAGTCAATGAGGGCAAACAAATGTGGTTGACTGTCATCCTAAGTGATATATAAACTGTAACCACACACTTCAAATTAAATTGTAGTTGATAACAGTTTTATTTATGGTTACCAAAAAAAAAAATTCTTCCAATAGGTGAAGAGATAAACAAACTGCACTATACCTTTGCAATGGAATACTGCCTCAGTGAGAAGGAGAAATTAGTTACCAAACCATGGAAAGTCACAGAAGGTCTTAAAAGGATGCTAAGAGATAAAAGGAGCAAAGTCCAAATGGCTCCACAATTCTAGCTACACAGCACCTCAGGGACAGTAACAAGGGAAGTGATGTGAAGGTTCTGAGGGGGAGGAAGGGTAGCATCAATGATGGACCACAGAAGACTGGAGAAGTTTCTGGTATTACTATAATGGTGGAGTGCAACAACATTCTGAGTTTGTAAGAACCCAGGAAATACACGGCATAAAAAGGAACTTCACTGTAAACTGGACCTTAACCAGTAACAACCTGTCAGTGGAATTCAAGTGTTGAAGCAGACACCACTTATATAAGATTCAAACAACAGGGCAACCACATGAGTGAAGAACACAGGGTGACTTACTTTTCTGTACACTTTTGCAAAAAAATAAGTTTGCTCTAAAAAATGAAAGTTAATTAACTTAAGTTATTCTGTGAGTCAAGATGGAAGAGTTTAAGGTTACATCTCTAAACAGACATACACTGATTATACGATAATTTTCATCAAGTGTTTTTAAAAGGAAACGCTAATGACTTCTCTTACATAACACCACTGGGATGACCTGCAAGTACTCAAAAAATGCTTTTCCCCAGTTGGAAACCTATTTACAAAAACATCAACCTCAGGTTTAACTAATGGCAAAAGTGCACCAATTAAAAATGTTATTAGCTATAAATACTCTCCCCCAGTTCCCAAAATATCTTTTTTGGGGAGTATGAGTGCTCTGTCTGCATGTATGCCTATATGTCAGAAAATAGCATTAGTTTCTATTATAGATGGTTGTGAGCCACCATGTGGGTGCTGGAAATTGAACTCAGGTTCTCTGAAAGATCAGCCAGTGCTCTTAACCACTGAGCCATTTCTCTAGCCCCAATATGTTATATTTTGAGGCAAGGATAAAGTTTCAAAAAATTAAAATTCTATGTATAAGAAACAGAATATTGTTTCCGATCTCAATTTTTAAATACTTAATCTGAAACCTTATCATACCCTTTAGTACAAGGGATAGGTGGCGTGGGCCTTCAAGGGCACGTGAGGGCTAGTCTACTTTGTGATCAAGTTTCTTGGCATTTTCATGCTGATAAAAACCCACTAAGGCCTGCAGCTAGTTACGTTGTTCTGTAGTAAGGACGTGCTTGCTGACAGCAGCTGAAGAGAGATCAGTGATGCCCATTACTGTGTTGAAACTCAGGCTCTGAGGAGGCTCCTGTGACCTGCCCTGTGCTGCCTTCCCTACCTTGCCCACTCTGTCTCCACTTCCTTTCCACAACACAGAGGTTTATCTTCTTACTGTGTCATCCATGATCTTGCTTAGCACCCTTCTCACTCCCTGATCCCTGAGGGAGCCACTGACACGCACATGAATAACAACAGTAAGTGGGGCTTTACTCTGGGCCAGGGTATTCTTTCTATCCTCATACCATGTATCTATCACTCCCTAAATCTTCTCATGCAGACATAGTATAGAATTGACTTCAAATTCAAACACAGTCATTTCATCCAAGAAGACTGCAGATGACAAGTCACCTGGTCAGTGTTCGGTGACACACCCAGTAGGAAGCTAAAGTGACTGACAGCACCAAGTGCTGACGAGGACTTGGGTCAGCTGAGTTGCACATTGCTAGTGGGAACACAGAATGCATGCCCAGATGAAAAGTCATTGTGAGTTTATTTTAATGTCAAGCTGTTGTATTAGGTTTCTGGCCCAATCTTTCCAGTCTAGCCTAGAGGTTTGGACCCCCTCTCGGTCCCACTGCTGCGTAGGCCCAAATAATCACACACAGGCCTAAATTACTTTTATGCTGATTGGCCCAGGGCCCAGGCATATAACTTGCTAACTTCTTCATCTGAACTCAACCCATCTTCTTGAGCCATGTGGGTTGGTACCTTTTCTCAGCAGCATTTCCTCTGTGTCTTCTGGCAGCTCTGGGGACTCTGTGGCATCTGTGCCTGTTCTTCCTGTACTCAGTTTTTCCAGTCTCGTAGCTCCACCCACACTTCCTGTCTGCCTTCAGCCAATCAGCATTTTTTATTAAACTAGTAGGAGGGACAAATATTTACAAGGTACCATAATCCCACTACATCAAGTATTTCCTTGTATCTGACTTGACAATTCCATTTTCACATATTGAAACAAGTGGAATGAAAACCTATGTTCATAGAAAAAAGTTTATTCAAAGTCACAAAGACCAAACAGAACTGAAGCAACCCTCATCTGAGGAACCATTCACATATCCAAAAGACACAAACTATTAATATATATATATATATATATATATATATATATATATATATATAGTGAAGTGCAGAAGTGAATTAAGAGCCACATCTCTCCAGCAGGGTTTTGAAAGTACAGAGACTGGTCTGTCTCACGGTGTTGTGTTTTCTTCACCCACCCTAACAAGACGCCTGCTGACTAACATCAGCTGCCTGAGCACATACAAATCAGGGCAGGTAAGGAAGTGTGAGAACTTGCCTGATGCAAAAATTATGACAAAGGTAACTGTGGCCAACAGAGGCCACTGGTTTGTAAACAAGAGGATCTCGGCACCAGCCCAAATCAATGGGAGACAAGAGTCACAAGTTCAAATACCAGCCCTACCTCATAATAACCACATGCTCAAGAACCCAGGGATATGATTAGAAAACCAAACTACAGACTTCACAGGATACAAAAAGAGGCTCAAATAAAAACTAAAGGTGCAGAAACCCACTCAGTGAGCTGACAGCAGCAGAAATCTCCAAAGCCAAGGGAAGCAATGTCTACTCAGACACAACAACCACAACCGGAGAAGAACCTCTGTGTGACACCCAGTCAGAACGCCAGACACCAGCAAAGAAGCTAGGACTATATACTTAAGACTTAAATAGCTGTTAATAAAGCCTGCCATATCCAAAAAAGATAGGCTTTTACGTTTAAATGGAAGTAAAGCCATTGCAGGGTGACGATTACACAATTGTGCCGTTATTTGTATATTGTTACCATTACACGATGATTTCAGAAAATGTGGCCCACTGCCTGCTTCTCACCAACTCAGATGCAGGTAACTGCAGTAACATTTTCATTATGCTGCTCATCACTGCTTTCTTCTGAGTATTCAACTCCTGCAGTGCCTGTTTCTTCTTGGAAACCATCTATCTAGTTACTTTGCAATTAATCATATTGAATTAAAGCAACAAAGGAAATCCCACAAAAATAACTGCCAGTGGCATAAGGGCTGTCTTGAGCTGCAGTTTCCCATGGAAGGATCTTTCTGCCTGGTCTCTGGGTACCATTGTGTCCTGGGAAGGGTTTTTCCTTCTCCTGGACCCATTTTGGCTTTCCAATAAGCAGTCTGTGGTGATCTACTCATATTTACTACATTTAATTCTCAAGGAACAGATCCAGTTTCTGAGGATGGGAACATGGGTTGGTTCCTAGTGTCCTCTTGAAGTTGATCTCTCTGGTCTGTCTCTCCTTTGCTATTCCAGGTAAAGGATATCCCAGGTATCCTCAGTACCCACAAGGTATAACAGACAACAGCACCTCTACATCTGAAAAGTCATAATAGCATGAAATTTTGTGCTCAGGAGAACTATGCCTTGTACTTGGAGAGCTCACACCTGTGCTGGCCAGGGCAGTAAGTCACCAGTTTCCAGTACTCACAGTTCACCTGCTGCAAGTCCACTTTACACACAGAGCATACGTGCTCTGCATATGTAGTAGATAGCACGATATTGAATTGAATGTGATCTGACATTTGGCAAAGGCTGGAGAAATCAAACCATCTTTTAAAAAGTTTAATAGATCGTTAGGAATCCAGATTTTTCTTCCCCCCACCCCTCAACATTAAAGCATTTAAAAAGCAAAGCCAAGGGTCAGCCTCTGTTGCACAGAAATACCTGACTGGCTTCATCACACTTGTCTAAGACCCTTGACAGTGATACCATCATGCAAACCAAAACTCCCATCCAAAGAATTATATAAATGCATATTTGAATTTAATTAAAAAATGTACTTCTGAGGGCAGTAGAGATGGCTCAATGGTTAGAGCACTGACTGGAGAGCTGGCTAAATGGTTAAGAACACTGACTGCTCTTCCAAAGGATCTGGATTCAATTCCCAGCACCCACATGGCAGCTCACAACTGTCTGTAACTCCAGTTCCAGGGGACCTGACACTTATGGCAAAACACCAATGCACATAAAATTAAAATGAGTAAATTAAAATTCATAAAACTCCTTCTTATGGCCTTCTTGGTACCTACACTCATGTCACATACATGTACACACACACATTTAAAAAAAATAAAGTCTAAAATAAAAACCCAAAACAGAAACACAAGGTGTTTTACTTTTCTTCTCTGAGCTGAAGGGAAAACTGAAAACAGAGGCCAGGCCCAGCGCCATGCAGCACTCCACAGTGTGCGCACAGCACAGCAGCCTTGTCACCTCTGTCCTTCTGCAAAGTCCACACTAAGTTACCCTACTTGTATTCATTCTTTTTTATTTTTCTAAAGTAGGAGAAAAATTAAAAGTAAGTATTTCTCTATGACATTACCTTAGACATAAACTTGAAATTCAATAATCAGCAGAAATGGTCAAACTCACAAGACTCTGTGACTGAACAAAGAGGCAAAGCAGCACCGGCCTTCTGTCAAGTGTGAGAGGCATGTTTGCCCTGCAGAGCTGTCTCAGGAGGGAGCCAGTCATGCTGCCCACATTTCTAAGCACTGAGCATCACATACACTAAGTAGGAGAAATTCATTGCCAAATGCTTACAGAAAACTGTGATATTGGGACTTGGGACATTAGAATACACAGGCAAACTTTCTATAGCTCATTGAGACAACAGCTTTCAGTGCTAACCCTGGCCAGGTGTGAGGCCCCAAGGCCACACCTGAGTTCTTTCTGCTAGCCACCCTGCTTCCCAGACTGTGTGGCCTGTGGTGGAATGTTCTTTGCACTCTGTAAATAAAGGACTGTTTTGGCCTATGCACAGCACTGTAGAAGTGGGTGGAGAATCAGAGGACAGGCAGGTAGGAAAGGGTGGAGTTAGTCAGTCTCGATCCGTCCCCCGAAGAAGACAGACATGTAGGAATTCAGGTGAGCCACGGGCTGCGAGCCATGTGGTGGGTAGATTAATGGAAATGGGTTGAATTAAGATGAAAGAGCTAGCTAGTAATGTGCTTAAGATATGGGCCAAACAGTTTAAAGGATATAAGCGTCTGATTCATTTCTTTGAGAGATAAACCTTCCCCAAACGGGCCGGGAAAAACTTACTACAACAGAGGCCCGGCAGGCCAGAGCCAAGAGCCCTCACTTTCTCTCTCTCTCCCAGCCAAGACTACAGCTGACAAAGATAGACACCTCTGCAGCAATTCCAATCCTTAACAAAGGACTGAGGATGGTCAGCCCAGGCTGGAGCCCTGGCAGGAAACAGAGTGGGCACAGGACACAGTTCTCACAGGGGCCACGAGCACACCCATTGTCATCTGCTGGGTCATGGTCAGGCAATCCAATCAACAGGATGCCAGTGTTGAAGACACAGACTGCTTATTAAATTTGTCTTTTAAGAGATTTGATTTTTGGTCATGTTTAATCACTATTTAATTATATCCTCTCTTATAAGCTAATAAGTGTATGCATGATGCTTCCTGTGCACGAAGACCCTGACAGAGCAAGAGGCAGACAAGATATGTCACTTTCTCCATCACTTATCTGTGGCTCTGTGTGATCTCCTGGGTGACTCTACCCAAAGTAAATGAGTCCCACGCCCAGAATTGGCCTTCTGTTCTCAGTGAGTGTGGTGACTGCACAGTTTTGTAGTACTTTGGTGATCTTGGGCAGCTTTAGTCCAGCTGCTGTGTCTTTGCTATTGCTGTTTGTGCAGTGAAGGGAGAAGCCATGCTACTAGGAATACAATCCCGTGTGACAGTTCATGCTGACGTGGCCTAGGGCAACGCACAACACTTGGCCAGGTTCCTAACTGTGCCATAGGCAAGGAAGATTAAAAGCTAGTTAGAGAGATGGCTCAGTGGATAACAGCGCTGCTGTGTAAGCAGAGTTCGAACCCCAGCACCTCCAGGCATAGCCATATGCATACATGCTGTGGCACAGGGATTTTTCCAGAGTTTGCTAGCTTCCAGCCGAGCTCCAGGTTCAGTGAGAAACATGTGCATAAACTATACACATATACATAATAAAACAATTTTTAAAAATTAAAAAAAGAAAAGACTGAAAGCAACCAGCCCAGCATGCCTGCTGCTCACAACATGCTGAAGTCAGAGCTTTCTCCATGATTGTTAGGGGCAGGGTGCCAATCAGCCATGCACTTGTGGTTCCTGTGTTTATATCCCAGTGCTGAGGAGGGCCCATCTGTGCTGATGACAGGCACTTTGGGATGACCACCAAGGAAGAAGGCACAATGACCCAAACAGTTCTCCCCCAAGTAGGGACCAGAGTCTGTCAGAGAGGTCTTTAGTGACTCTTAGGGACAATTCAGTTAGTTGGGATGGAAGATGCATGCCAGAGGAAACTGGCTTTCTTTTGTTTGAACTAGAAGGATATTCTACTTCAAAACAACACCTTCTCTTGGTGACAAACACAAGACTGACTGACTCATTTGGAATATAATGAAATGGACTTAAAATTAGATTGCTAACTCTAACTTAGAGCATTTCCTCATGGTCCCAACTTGAAGAGCAAGAAAAAGGAAGAAAAATCTCACAATAAATCAACAACTGCCTAAAAGATGCAAATAAGATTGCTCCTGGGTTGACTGGGTATTCTGCTGTGGCTCACCTCCCAGGGAAAGGAAGCACTCCCACATCCCACATCATCCAGCTCTCTGCCTCACTTCCATCCCTTCTTTCAGATGATGGATTGGCTCTAGGCTCATATGCGAATAAAGGAAATAATCCAACACTGCCAATTTCTTTCTCCTATTTCAAAAATATTTCCAGACCACAGTGATACTGCAGTGAATGAGAAAAAGACAAAGTATTCAAAATGAAAATGGCCACTCAACCTGACAGTTTAGAGTCCATTCTCCCTGCAGGTCAGAAAATAACCTTAAATGAGCATCTTGCCATGCTGGTCAGTGTTGTGTTTCCATAGGTGTTGTAGCCGCATTGGACTATTAACTGCCTCTCTCCTTAGCAGTTTGTCTGATATTTTCTGGTACCTTGGAAGCTTCAGGAAGACCACTTTCGAGTTGGGTCTAGCTCTAACCATCTGAGTCATGTATCCTATCTGTGTAGTGTTTTCAGCAACAGGATCTTGCCTAAAGGTCCAGTAAGTGACATTCACCTCCTGGTGGATACCAATAGCCATTAATAGGACTTATGTCCCACTCAATAGGAGGGAAGCTAGTCTGGAGCCATGTCCTGGAGCTAGTGAAGTCTCGGCTCTCAGAAAAAAACATATTGCCATCACGTTGCTAGACCAACATAGTTTCCAACTACCCTCTAAGTCTTGTCCTTACATCCACAGATAAATATAGCTACCACCTCACATCAAAGAACATCAACCTCAGAAAAGCACAACTAGACACAGTGCAGAGATCAACTGGCCATGGGAGCCCAGCCCCAGGAAAGAGACCTCTGTGCCACAGCTCCTGCACCTGTGGCTCAGTGAACACCCAGAATAGGGAGGAAAGATTGAAAAGGCAAAATGCTAGAAGTCTGCTGTCAAACAACGTCTCCTATCCTAAAAATGGCTGCGTGGACATGACCAGAACAATTGACAGACACACTAAAGCAGAGACGGAGACTTTTCACTGGTCTCCACCTCTTGATAAAGAACTACAGCAACTAAGGACTGCTGGGGAGGAGCATCCTTGTTGGTTACCCAATACAAACTGGTCACCCATACAACCAGTTATAAACAAACAACAAAAATGTACTTAACAGGTTATATTTATATAGTTGCACATACATATGTGTGTTTGTGTGTAAAACAAAAATAATCAAAGAAAAAGGGACTGTCAATTGGAGCGTGTAGAGCGTGGAAGGAGCTGGAGGAGGGTACCCAGGAGGGACTGAAGGGCGGAAAGGGAAGGAGAATACATGAGAGATTACAGTCCATAGAGGAACAGGGCTCGGCCAGAGTACTTTCCGTACAGTCATTTTGCTACAGCCATTACAGTAAAATGAGTGCTTATTCTCTGAGCCAGCACTTTTGCTTTTGGGAATGTACATCCTTTGGAAGATAGAGGGGTATGCAAAAGTTAACACTAGTGGTATTTCAAAATATCTGAAAATAATCTAGATGACTAACAACAAGAAAAGTCCTATGGAATATCATGCAGTTGTAAGGAAGGAGATACGTGTTCCTATGCAATCAGAGACGTGTGTCCCAGCTGTAGCCTCAGGGGCACCAAACTTCAGAGGCACAGGACAAAAACCAAAACGTAACTCTATCCTTTATTCACATTTCTTGCACAATATTTAATTATTATCCCATTCTCTCATACCTGACTCCTCTGTCTGCCCCTATGTCCTCTCCAGCATCAACGGCAGCATCTGGCAAAAACAAGCCCAAATGAAACCCAAACCCTGCTCTGAGTTCCGCCCTCCACTTCTCCCTGCATCTGAATAAACACGGCTCACGGTTCCCCTGTCTGGTTCATGTCCTGTTCCCCCAACCTCTGCAATCCCATACACTGTCCTGTCTTTATTTCTGGCACCATCAAGGTTAAAGAACAATCCTGCTTCAGACTCATGAGTGGGAGGGAGACTTTTTCTGGCAGATGGAATGCAGATTTGTATAAGCTGTTGGCTTCATTGCTTAGAATTCTGTCATATCTCAAAGGATTTTCATGAGCTTGAGTTGAGTAGTGACAATAACCCTGCTGTAGGTAAATGTGTGAGGACAATTACAATTTCTGCTCCCTCATACCTGGAAAAAGGAAAAAAGAACCTGCCTATAAGCATGGATCAGCATGTACACATGAGTGTGCCTGGGTGTCTCTGATAGGAAAAGTAAGTACAGGTGGGCAATTTCAAACAGTATTTACAGAAAAAATGAAAAGCAGCCTCCAACCACTCAGCCCGCCCTCCCATTGTCCCTCTGGAAAAATCTTCCTTGGAGTTCCAGCCTTTGACAGAGTGCAAATGTGGATGCTGTCATAGAAACCCCCAGCTGGGAAAGGAGGGAGGGATCTCTGCCAGGTTAAAATGCCCTGGGCAGGAGGTAGAGGGGCTGAAGCTAGTTAAGACCCCCTTTACCTAGCCCCCATGTGGAGATATCCCAAGACAGACATCTCCGAAAGAACATGGGTCCCTCACCCAGGAAGGGAGGAGGACCCCGGGCCCCCCACAAAGCTTCATAGCCCATGTTTTTGTTGGACTGTGGCCGTGGCAGAGGAGACTGGGAGGGCTGCCTATGGGCTCATTGGCAGAACCACAGAATTCACTCCAAGTAATATTTTGATAACTTTTTTTACTATGATATAATCAGAGAAAACATACAAAGTAACAAACTGAGTTAATGTAAACATGGCATCCTGATGTTGATTAATTTCCACTTTTGTTTCAAAATAGCTGTGCTTCTTTGGGGGGGTGCTTCTTTGGGGGGGTTGCTTCTTTGGGGTTAGGGTTGCTTCTTTGGGGGGGTTACTTTGTTTTTGTTTTGTTGCTTTGTTTTTGTTTTTGAGACAGGGTTTCCTCTGTGTAGCCTTGACTGTCCTGAAACTCACTCTGTAGACCAGGCTATCCTCAAATCCAGAAATCTGCCTGCCTCTGCTTCCCAAGTGCTGGGATTAAAGGAATGCACAACCACTGCCCCATGCTGGCTGTGCTTCTTATACAGAATGATTCACAGCCTGTGATCCTCAAGGATAAATTCCAAGTCGTGAATCTAGCATTAACAACCTGGTAATACTGTAGTGTTTAAGTAGTACACAGTCTCCACTCACATATTTTCATAGGCATAAAGTGTGGCAGCCTCGTTCTGTGTGTGAGCTGAGGATGACATACAGGACTGCCCACCATTGATTAACTGTATATGTGCAACAGGAAGGTGACAGGAGCTCTCTTCCTTACAGGAAAACCCCTGGGCACACTGGCCAGAGTGGTTTCCAATGCCCCTGCAGAAGGTCAGCCTATCTCTCCAAATCCAGCTGATTAAAGGAAAGTGTATGGTGGGAACAAGGGGGCTGGCCTTCCTGAGAGGGAGTGTATCTCTAACAATAATAACAGGAGAGATCTATTCTATGTGTCCCAGGAAGTAACAAGAGCTCTCACAGGATGCACTTAAGTGAGGAATAAACACCTGGTCGTAAGATTCCATCGTGTGGCAGAAAGGTAACCAGCTATTTCCTACCCTGTACCTTCTAGCCTGGACTACATGACATTACATTGGTAATGTCTGTTCATACCATCCCTCATTTTCAATACATATGACCCTTGCTTTCCAGGGAGAAGAAAAGAAAAAAGAGTCAACACACAAATCAGGCATTTTGCAGAAGAAAATAAGATAGTATTCCATCTCTTGTACTCACTGTAATCCTTCCTATATGTATATAAAACATATACATAACGAATACACCCCTGTACATACACAACAACACATCACACACACACACACACACACACACACACACACACACACACACCCCACAGTGGGTGCTTATTCCCCATTAAACTATGCAACAGTCTGGATGTTGAAATTCCCAGACAGACCTGAACTCTGTGGTGAGTGAGTCCAGCGGTAGAGCCTGATCTGGAAGCAGAGGCATGAGCAGGGACCAGCTCTGGCATCTCCATAGACTCAGACCTCACCTAGACAATCCACCGGCTGGTGCAGGGACTAGCCTGACTTGCCCTAGCACATACAGGCAACACCACAACCACAGGCATTCAGGAATCAGAATAGAGCTCCCTCTCGTGGTGTAAAGCACACTGACATGCACTTCAACCCCTGCCTCCCAGACCCCAACTCTGTGAATTGAAATGGGGGTGGAGATGAGTGCTGGTCTGGTCCTCTTCCTTCTGGGAAATCAAGTGTTACAGATGCATCACTGCTAACGTTTATGCCCGCAGCTCAGGAGTGGAGATGGGCAGAGACATCAAATGTGAAGGCACAGAGTCAGCAAACCTGCCTGCTTCCCTTAAGAGCCATAAAAAGCTTACCCACAAGGAAGGAATGAAGGGTGTGGAAAGAGTTAGGACAGTCAGGGACCCAAATTTTTGGAAGAGGAGGAGGAGAGGCTGGAGGCAAAGGGAAAGCGAGCTGCCTCAAACCTGAGGTAAGAAAACAATTTCCTCCTGTGCTGTCAAACTGCATTCAGGGAAAAAACAATTTGATTCAAACAGTTTTAGGCCAAGTTCTGCCTAGGACTGGGCAGCCAGGGCTGCCCTACCAACAAGGACCCATTAAAGCCTTACAGCTTCAGTCACCTGTCCTGTTAAAACTGCCTTCTCACCAAGGATTCCCAGTGCTGCAAACCTGCTGTGATGAGGAGTGAGCACAAATGTACACACAAGAAAGAAGGGCAGAGTGGCAGCACAGAGGAGCAGGGTAGAGCAGTGCCACCAAACTGTAAACACTTATGTCCTGAACGACCCTGCTGCAGCTGCCAGGAAATGTGTATTTTATTGTCATGCATAGAGGTATTTAGTTCTTCCAGTTTAGAAGGAAAAACAAAGCATGACAGAAAGTTATTCTCAAGTCAGTGTCTTAAAAATGTAAACTAGGGTAAATCACTTGCCATGCAAGCATGAGGACCAACATTCGGATCCCTAGAGCCCACAAAAAACAAACAAACAAACAACAACAAAAAAAAAAAAAAAAAAAAACCAGGTGCTGCTGGGTGCATCTGTGAGCCCAGTGCTGAGAAGTGGACAGGCAGATCCTAAGTTAATCTATCCAGGTTAAGTGAGAGGCCCTCTCTCAAAAGGGGGGAAGTCACAAAGAAAGAATCCAGAGACTTTGTCCTCCACACATATAGGCACAAGTGATGACATCTGCACATACCTGCATATACAAACACACAAAAAACAAGGACTGCTCCCAAGGCTCTAACCTAGACTGTGATGATATATTGTGCATTTAATTAAGTCTATGTGAAAACCAGAGGACAGAGCCAAGCCATGAAGGCCAGAGAGTAACCCGAGCCTTTAATCCCTGCACTTAGGAGGCTGAGATCCTCTGGATCTTTGTGAGTTCAAGGCCAGGCAGTGGTGGGAAACACCTTTTAGCCTTAGCACTAGGAAAATTGAAAGAGAAAGTGAGAGAGCGATGGAGGAAGAGGAGGCAGGAGCTTGGCTGCATTGCCTTCAGCTGAGGAATCAGAAGGATCCAGTCTGAGGACTTGTGAAGAGCTACTAGGTGAGAACTGGCCGTGGCTTGAATTCTCTGTCTCTCTGATATTTCAGCTTTCCTCCAATATCTGGCTCTCAGTTTTTATTATAAAATCAAGTAGAATTTGTGCAATATCTAGCACCCAACTTTTGGGGCACAAATTCTCAAAAAAGGCACTTGTCTTTGTCTTTGCAGCCATGAACGGGCACAGGCCAGAGCTACATGTGGCCTGAATCACTACCGGGCTAGCTAGGTTTTCTTTTTGGAGTTAGTCTACAGCCAGCTCTGCCTTTTAGGCAGTTCTTACCACACGTGTTTGTTCTCCATAATCACAGTAGCTTTCATCTTCTAGTGGGTTGTGATTTTTTCTGGACTCCTTCCTTGGGCTGTTGCCATACTAGATTGCTGCCTCACTTCAGTCATCTGAATCATCATTAACAGATTTGGTGAGTCAATTAGGATTTCTTAAAAAGGAAAATTAGTTTAAGACACAGAGAGAGTTTTTATCCCACATTAAAAAATGAGAAATACTGTTAAAATAGAAAAGTTTGTTTTCTGTTTGATAATGCACTAGATGGTATGAGAACGGGACACTTAAGAGAAAGGTTAATTAATGTAGATGGGATTTTTGTAATGTCCATTATAAACATTTTTTGTTTGATAATTATTGTGTCAGCCCTTAAAAAGTTTGTTTGTATGAATGCCAAGATACAAGTATTAGAAAACCTTCTTTAGCCATCAGAGAAATGCAAATCAAAACAACTTTGAGATACCACCTTGCTCCTGTCAGATTGGCTAAGATAAAAGACTATGCTGGAGAGGGTGCGGAGCAAGGGGAACACTTCTCCATTGCTGGTGGGAGTGTAAACTTGTTCAGCCACTCTGGAATGCAGTATGGCGGTTTCTCAGAAAACTGGGAATCAATCTCCCCAAGGATCCAGCAATACTACTATTGCATAAAGAATGCATATTTGTACCACAAAGGCATTAGCTCAACAATGTTCAAAGCAGCATTATTTGTAATAGCAAGAACAACCTAGATGCCCCTCAACTGAAGAATGGATTAACAAACTGTGGTACATCTACATCTACACAATGGAGTACTACTCAACAGAAAAAAAAAAAAAAGAAAAAAGCCTATCCTAAAATTTGCAGGCAAATGGATGAATTTGAAGAATATCCTCCTAAGCAAGGTATCACAAGGCCAGAAAGATAGGCATGGGATGTACTTACTCATAAGTGGATTTTAGACAAAAAGCAAACAATACCCAAGCTGCAAATCACAACCCCTGAACAGCTTGGGATTAGAAGGAACTTAAGAGAATCACCTAGGAATTCCTCTAGGAAGAAAAAATAGAGAAGATTTCCTTAGCAAATTGGGACCATAATGGGTAGCAACCAAGAAGGAGCGGGAACAAATCATGAGAGGAGATGGTTGAGTGAGAGCAGCAACAAAGAGGGAGAAAAAGAGAGATGGATGTCTTGATAGAGAAAGCCAGTGTGGGGTTAGAAAGGGACCTGGTGCTAGGGAAACCTCCAAGGACTCACAGGATATCCCTGGCTAGGTCTCCAACCAATAGTGGAGGGGGTGTCTAAACAGGACTTTCCCTATAATCAAATGAATAACTACCCTAAGTGTCATCACAGAACTTACATCCAACAATGAATAGAGGTGGAGGCAGAGATCCATGGCTTAGCACTGGGCTGAGCTCCCAGTCTAGCAGAGAGTGGGGAGAGAAGAGTCTGTAAGAGCAAGGGGATAGGGTCTATGAGGAGGAGTACCACAGAGATGGCTGGCTGGAGCTCTGGGGAGCTCACTGAATCAAGAGCAGTCATTGGGGAACCACTGGACAAAGGAGCTAGGCCCTCCAAGGGTAGGCAACTGTCGATTGGCATGGGCAGTATGTCAAGACTTGAGGGGTGGGATCAGACTGTGTTCCTGTGTGTGAACTGGCACCTTGGAGCCCATTCCCTGCAGAGGAGTGCCTAACCTAGCTTTGATACTGGAATGAGGAAATCGGACTTCCCTGGAGAGGATGCGTCATGCTAAGCTGACCCACTTTGGAACTTTTTGCCTGTTAGTAAGCTTCTTTTCTGAATCTGTAACTAGGAAAACTATTAACTGTTTAGTCTTCAACTCCCTCAGAGACCCAAAAAGAAAATAATATTAACTGAGTAAACAGGAAGTGTGAGCAAAGGACTTCAAAAAATGTGAATTTGTGCAACAGTAGTTAGTCATTATAATCAAACTTAAGTCACATTAGATATGTTTTCAAGGTCAAACAGAGATATATTTTAGATAGATTGTCTTCAAACACTTCAGAGATCTACAGAATATAGCATTTAAGGTATTTTAATAACATAGGTTCTTTTTGTTTTTATGACAATGAGAAATCTGCTCCTGGCAGCACTAATATACTTCAGAGAAGAAAAGAAGCATCAAAGAAACTCCATATGGAATTTATTTTCTTTGTGGCAAAAGTTAGCCAGCAGGCAAGAAAGTGCTATTGCCTTGACTGCTTACAGTATGCTGTCCCAAATGGGAAGCAGAACACAGAAGAGAGGCCTTCCCAGTCTTGCCAAGACAACGTAGATAGGTCTTTAAGAATCTCCTGCTTCACAGATAAATCTGTCAGATACGTTAGGCATACAGGCTGAAGATGGGTGCCCAATGTTGCAGAGCAAACTTGGGTGACTGTCCAGGAAGCCAGCTGTTTCTGTCATTTCTCACATTTTTTGAAGTCCTTTGCTCACACTTCCTGTTTACTCAGTTAATATTATTTTCTTTTCGGGTCTCTGAGGGAGTTGAAGACTAAACAGTTAGCAGTTTTCCTAGTTACAGATTCAGAAAAGAAGCTCACTAACAGGTGTAAAGTGTCTAAGTTTGAGAGACATCAAAAGATAGGTTTTGGTTGGTAATACAAGTTAGATAGAAAGTGAATTAAGTACAGTCCTTTGGACTCACCAAGATGGGATAAATAATGGAGTATTTTCTCTGAATTTGTCAATTGTTAATGGACTAGGCATTACTGTTGTAACAATCATTGCTTTATTATATTATATATAATTAGTGTACTTATTGTATATGGTTTTCTTATATTAATTAATAACCTTTTTAAAAATTTTTAATAAAGTCTAACTGAAAATGAGATAACAGAACCAAGCCATGAAAGTCAAGGAGTGGTGACCCACGCCTTTCATCCCAGCACACAGGAGGCAGAGATGCTCTGCATCTCTATGAGTTCAAGGCCAAACAGAGCCAGGTGGTGGTGGCACCCACCTTTAATCCTGGCACTTGGAAAGATGAACAAGAAAGTGAGATATCTGAGTAGAGAAAGAGGAGGCAGAAGCTCAGCTTCTCCTGCACTCCGTTTCAAGGACTCAGAGGGATTCAGTCTGAGGAGTCTACGAGACACAATCCACCCGTTTTGGCCTGAGGTGTTGGCTGGGTGAGAACTGGCTATGGTTTGTTTCTCATTTCTCTGATCTTTCAGCTTTTCCCCAATATCTGGCTCCAGGTTTTTATTATAAGACCAAGTAGAATTTGTGAAATAACAGAGGACAGTAAAAACCTTTTTCATATGTGTGTGTATGCATGTTTGCATGTATAGGTACATGTGTATATGCAGGTGTGTGTAGCTGGATGTATGTTTATACATTTTTGCATAATAGGTACATAGGTATGTGCAGGTATGTGTATGTGTGTATATATACACACATTTTTGCATATACATACATATATCACATATATATCTTATACTGAAATATCATTAATAAATAAACTGTTTTGACCTATGGCAGGGCATCTTAGAAGTCGGCAGGAAATCCGAGCACAGATAAAGGGGAAGGAGAGTGGAGTCAGACAAAAACATAATCCAGCCACTAAAAAACAAAATACAAAAAAAAAAAAAATAAGCCACGGACCATGTGACAAGACAAATTAGTAAAAATAAGTTTAATTAAGATACAAGAACTAACTAACAATAAACCTGAGCCACAGACCAAACAACATATAATTAATATAAGCTTCTGTATGTTTCTATGAGACTACAAGTCTACAAGTTTAAATCACAGGCAAAACATGCCAAAAGCTTCATATAACATATATATGTGTATATATATGTATACATATATATTCATATACACATTTTTGCATGTGTTAGTACATGTGTGAGTATGCATATGCATTTGTGTATGCATGCATGTTTGTGTGTAGAGGCCTAAAGTTGGTATCAGATGTCATCCTTATCTCTAGTTTATGTATTGAGGTAGTCTTCCACAAAACCTGGAACCAACTGTTTCAACCAGTCTAACTAGCCAGCTTGCTCCAGGGAGCTCCTGTGTCTGCCTCCAAGGCATGCAATTACAGGTGGACCACAAACATTCCTGAACCATCTCCCTGGGCCTGATAAAAACCTAATGAAATTCCTCTGAACTCCTGAAGTATTGCTCTGATTTGCTTTAGTAAAATGAAGGCAGAACATATAAGAACAAAAGCAATGTCTGGAAGAAAACTGTACAGCAGGTCCTTTTATACTCAAGCATTACTAAATGTAAAGTGCATGGAGATTTCTGCAAAAGTGTTATGTTAAGTGCCAAAACCAGATTGGAATTTTCTTTCACATTACTTGTCCATGAGAAAATCAGAATTGAAGCAAATTATATGCATCTCCATTCAGCACAAGGACTTCCTCAGAACCAGATCCCTTCACTGTTTCCTGAATGACATGACTGAGCATAGAGATGTCATTGTCTCCAGAGATTTGCTGAGGTGATTGTGAGCCAAGGTTAGACCACTCCAAACCCCATTATTTAAGGTCTGCATCAGTTTCACTTGGCACTCTCATTTGGCAGGGTGACATTTCTCCATATGCTCTTTTCAGCGAGTTCTGATGACAAGAACTAAAACACTTCAGATCACAAAGCTGAAATTCTTGTCTTGGACAGGGGGTGAAGAACACACTTAAATGGCAATTTAAGTGGATGCATCAGCCACTGTGGTTTGCTCGACCCTGCTGTGGCACTCTAGTTTGCATGTTGTTGATACGCAACTAATCATATGGTCGTTCCCCGAGGCTGAGGTTGGACTTCAAAATAATATTTATTTTATTATTTCTAATTATGTATATGTATGTGTCTATCTGGGTATGTGCATATGACTACAGGTACCCTCAGAGTTCAGAGCCACCAGATGTGGGTGTTAGAGACTAAACCTGGGTCCTCTGAAAGAACAATAACCTTCTCTCTCCAGCCCTCAGATTGCACTGTCGCTTCCTCCAGGGCTATGACACTGTGAGTGTGTCTGGAAATGTAGACATCACACTGCAGTATGTAGCAGACATACTTTCCCTCTCACAATAGCTACAAGTGGTAAGAGATTTAAGACATCAGTAATTAAGGTAAAAGCAGGGGGAAAAAGTTTCCAAACTTTGGTAATAAATGTATTTGAGTCCCAGGGCACCTGCAGTTAATGCATATGATACTCCACAACCTTCAACTTTCAGAACTGGTCTAGCATGCTCCCAGCATTATCCAGACCTTGCCTTCTTTAGACTGTGGGTCATGTCATTTTAGACATAATGGTTCTCCTTTCCTCCACATCTTTCTCAAGTACCAGTGTGACACCATTCACATAAAGACACAGACACACACACACAGCTAAAATCCCTCAGCAGGCTGCTCATAATAAACACACGATATGAATTCGCATTCCCCATGCTTCTGTAATCTCTTTTACTTCTCTTCTTAAAATGCACAGCTTTCCAGTACACACCAGGCCCGGCCTGCTCGAAGCCTCCACCTCCATTCCTCTCGTCAAGTCTCACTCAGACGCTCTCATCATGGCTCTCTCAGAGCTGTCTTGCATTCCCTGACACTTCCCTCTTGATCCCTCATGAGTGTCTGTTACTGATTTGTGCATTTTTATGCATTTAATTATGGTGCATCCCTTCCCCAAAGCATATGTACTCCATGAGTGCAGAAGTGCTTTTCCTCACTGCCAGATCACCATTGCCAAGAGTGTCTGGCACCAAACAGGTGTCAATACATCAAATCCTTACAGAGGGAGAAGGGTGAGCTCTACTTCCTACCTACTGGAGGGTTCCATAGGCTACTTCATTGTCATGAGAGAGTAAGTGCACTTCAGGGCATTGTACATGAGTGGTGCTATTTCCTTCTCAACATCTGAGGGTGGATGGATGCACTCTCTGCATGCATACAGCAGGAAATGTTCCCACAATGCCTATAAAGGGAGGCAGGCTGGGACTTCCTTCTTCAGAGGATGAAAGCCAATGCCTGATCTATTCTCCTTCTCCCATGGCTGCTTCTGCCATGGACCAGCAGCCACACCAGCCAGGATGCCTCGCTGCCAAGGTTGACCCTGTCACAGAGGCACAGAAGGCTGAAAGGGAATTCAAACTATCTCACAGCATGGGAGCTGGGGAGGCACTGAGGCAAGGACACTGAGTGCATATGGCCTTGGCACACTGACAGCTGAGAACATGAATACTGGGAACTCCTGTAGGGTCTCCAAGAGACATGTTGACATTGATAATTGTGACAAAAATATAATGCCACCCACGTGTGGTTCTGGGTATGAAGACAAAGATAGATTCCAGTTGCTACACAAATTCCGACGAGAAAACACACTCACCAAAATCATTTTGGAGTCACATGGAGCAGAGCACAGGCTCTATATAGAATACACACTGAAGAACGCTGGGAATTAACTATAATTTGAATAATCTTTAATATTTTCCACAGCTAAGAACCCATTCCTATTTCTGAAGAGGGGTAAAAGGAGGAGAAAAAAGGCAATGACAAAAAGAAGAGTATGAAAGCAATTACAATGTAATGATGCTCCAATTCTATCAAAGGTAACTCTCCTAGTGTTTCAAAATCAGTCAAACATAAACAAGCCATAAAGAGGGTTTCGGCAAAATTGATAACCTCTGCAGCTTGTATCTATCTACAGCTGACAGACTCCACATCCTGCAAAGAATTCCAAAGATGGGAAAGACACAAACATTTCACTGACGAGCTTTGCAAACACCTGAAAAGATGCCAGCATCCCCGACCACCAAAAATACAAATGTTAGAACTACAGTGGAGGGGCTGGCTTGTATGCGTGTGACAAATGCATGCATGTGCATTAGCCTGGCGCTGCAGTGACACTGCCCTGGAAAACTGCTTCACATAGACCAATCACACAGCAATACTACTCTTGGTCTCGTGCACCAGAGAGATAAACATTTATGTTAACATGGAAACCTGTACAAAAATGTTCATAGCAGCTTTTCCTGTAATAGCTGAGGGCTGAAAGTAGCCTAGGTCTGCTGTAGGTAATGTTTAAACTTAGCAATGAATTAATGTAGGACAAAATATTTGCAGGTGGAGACCAGAGTGGCTGTCAGAGAGCCTTGACTCTGGGAATCACACTTTGGCCCCTGCTGTGGGTCAGATCTGAGATATGCAGCTGAGGCTCATGTGTTGTTTTGGGGAGGTTCCCTGGGGTAGGCCTTGGTAGGTGGGGGTAGAGCGTGGCCCTGCTTCCTGATCCACCAGGATGTGAGCAAGCTCATCCAAGTGCTTCCACTGCCTTATGCTGCTCTGCTCCAAGGTGCCCCAGCTGCAGTGCTTTCCTGCAAGGAGTCACTGTATGCCTTAAGCCATGAAACAGAATAAACCCTCGGTTAGGGGCTTGGCCACTATAACAGGAAACTCTTAGTTCCCAGGCAGAGTCTTCAGAGCTGGGCCCAGGAGAGGCTCCACTTCACATTGGATGAGGCTATAGATGAGTTCATAAGTGGGTGGAGTCTTGGAGGATGCAGGTCACAGGGTGACTCTGAAGGGTGTGTTTTGTTGTGGTCCCTTAGTCCCACCTCTCTGACCATGGCCATTTGAGGGATGAAGTTTCTTCCTACCTCCTGGCTTCAGGCCAAGAGCAGCAAAGCTAGGCAAAGCCTCAGAGCATGCATGAGCCAAGCAAAGCTTCTCCCATATCCAGCTGTTACGTCAGGCACTTTGCCACAGCAATGAAGAGATGACTAACAGAAATCTTGCTTTCAGTTTTAGGATATGAAACCTGAACTGGCCCTGATTCCCAAAGGGATCATGAAGGCTACATCTGTCACCTTGACAAAGAGACTGAGAGCCTTTTGGAAATGGAACAACACTATGTCTCCACTGTGGGTATGGGCACATAAATCTACACATGCAGTGACACTATACAGAACGATACCAACAGATACATGCACAAATACAGGGAGAGACTCAGACATAGACACACAAAGATACACACATACACAGACACACACAGATACACACATATACAGACACATGCACAAATACACACAGAGACTCACACATGCACACAAAGATACACACATACACAGACACACACAGATACACACATATACAGACACATGCACAAATACAGGGAGAGACTCAGACATGCACACAAAGATACACACATACACAGACACACACAGATACACACATATACAGACACATGCACAAATACAGGGAGAGACTCAGACATAGACACACACAGATACACACATACACAGACACACACAGATACACATATACAGACACATGCACAAATACAGGGAGAGACTCAGACATGCACACAAAGATACACACATACACAGACACACACAGATACACACATATACAGACACATGCACAAATACAGGGAGAGACTCAGACATAGACACACACAGATACACACATACATAGACACACACAGATACACACATATACAGACACATGCACAAATACACACAGAGACTCACACATGCACACAAAGATACACACATACACAGACACACACAGATACACACATATACAGACACATGCACAAATACACACAGAGACTCACACATGCACACAAAGATACACACATACACAGACACACACAGATACACACATATACAGACACATGCACAAATACACACAGAGACTCACACATGCACACAAAGATACACACATACATAGACACACACAGATACACACATATACAGACACATGCACAAATACACACAGAGACTCACACATGCACACAAAGATACACACATACACAGACACACACAGATACACACATATACAGACACATGCACAAATACACACAGAGACTCACACATGCACACATACAGAAACACACAGACAGATGCACAAACACACAGACTCAGACGTATATACAGCTACACACAGAGAGGATCAGACAAGTACAGATATACACAGAGGGATACACAAACACACAGGCACACACACAGACACATGTACAAGCACACAGACACATGCACACAGATTTCCACACACACACAAAGACATACACACAAATACAAAGAGTACAAGAGCAATGGATTTTATGACTGACAGTCCACAGTTCTGTAAACATTCCCATTAGAGGAAACTGGATAAAGTCATCCATGCTACCAAGCACATATAATTATAATCACATGTGAGTCTATAATTATTATAATAACTCAAATAAAAATCATGAGTCTGCTACACTGACATGAATGGGGGATGCCTTTCTCCAAGACCTTGATGCACTCCTAGACACAGGGAGAGAGGGCTGAAGGGAGGGAGGAAGGTAGAAAATGTACTTGGTTCAGCGAATGCTTAATTAAAACCCACCAAATTTCCATAAAAACTCGCCAATTATAGCCCTCCTATTAAGGTGGCAGTTGCCCAGAGCTTATTTATTCTGTACGGTAGGAGACAAAGACATAGAAAAATTATTTTTCTTATAGTAGGAGCAATTATATTTAGGGTTAACACAATCATACTACTCGAGGCAAAATCAACCATCATTCTCTCTAGCTTGATTTAAAGAGTAATAAGATAGCACTATGTGATGACTGTGACCAATTAGTAAATTTTTATAAGCAACCTACAAATTTTCATGAACTCTTTATTGATTTCATTTGTAGGGCTTGCAGCTTCAAGGCATGAGACAGTTAAAGCAGAGTTAATTCAATACAGTAACAGAGTGTAGCACACACAAAATCAAAGTGCCATTGTGTCCCCAGCAAAGCCACTTACACATCTCACTGTCTAGCTTCTCAATGCAGCTCTGCACCAACAGAGAAAATAAACAAAATGGAGATCACATATCAATGACTGTTTACTGACTCTGCAGTGTATGAAACATCAGTCAATGCTTTAATGGAGTCCTGCCCTGAGGAGATAGCTTCTCCTGCTCAGCTGTACAGCAGAGTTCTACCTACTTACTCCCTTGTGAAGTTGATGTTGGTCTGACATCCACCACCCACATCTGCCTGAAAACCACCCTTGGCGTACACACTGTGCCTGAGATAAGCAGAGGCAAGAGGAGGAGGGGTTTAGTCTTCTGCTCATTCTTATCCTCCCGTTGGAGTACTGACCAGGTCCACCCCTGCTTAGCTGCCAAGTTCAGACAAAACTGGTGTGTTCCAGGTGGTATGGCAGTAGGTACATGCCAGGTTCTCAGAGGAAATGAACAGAGATGCTGACGTGGCTGCAACCTAACTGTGTCTACCATATGACCCAGACCTGCAGCCTGATTATGTATCTATCACATGACCCAGATACAGTGATGCCAACCCTGAACATAGTATATCTCCCACTCTCAGAGAATTCATCAGCAGAGGGGGTTGGGGCTGTTCATGTGTAATGTAGCACCTCATCACAATGTGGGGAAGGCAGGGAAAATGGGAAACACCATGTTTAGACTAGATCTTGAAGGGGCCCTCAAGAGTCCTCTGATAAGCCAAAATTGAGTGGGAGAAAATTCCCAGCCACAGGAAACCCAACCAAAGACACATAGGCAGGAGCTGGAAGGTCTGGTGATGCCCATACAAGTCTGCAGGCCACAAGGGAGCTGGTGAGCAAGAGGAAGCTGTGAGACAAAGGCACTTCAGAGGGGACCAGAGAGCAAGCAGTCAATGTGGAGGCAGAGGCAGCAGGTCGGAACGGAGCAATCACCAGAGAAGAGAAAAATGTATGTATGTGTGCTGTTTCCAAGTGAGTATCAGTAGAAAGTACATCCACGGGGTGGACTAGGGAGGAGCTGCCCAGCCCTTCACCGAGGTGGTGGTGTCTGTGGAGGAACCATGGGTGTCTTGAGGCAGCCAGACCAGAGCACATGGACACACCCTGAGCATAGCAACCCGTTATAATGACACCAAGTTAATGCCTAGGCCTCCACAAGAATCAACTACCTGATTAGTTTTTCTAGTGTTCAATTTGGTTTAAAAAATCTGTTTTCTTCTAAAGATCCAACACTGCATATAGAACAACTCTACTCAGTGTTAAGGTCACATATATTTGATTGATACTCAGATTTTAAAGTAATATCCTGCTTCAATGCTAGTGAGGGTTGATTGTGGGTACTTCTCAGATGATGTAATGAAAGACATTTAAAATTTTTCCAGTCTACTGTGGTCTAGAGTGCTCCAGAGAAGGTTGCCCACCTCTTCATTCCTTTGTTGAAGCCCCAGCACCCAGTGTGGCTGTGTGTGCAAACAGAGCCATCACAGTGGTTAAGGCTACATGCATTCACAGCAGTGCAGCCCTGAAGCTCATGTGCTCAGCTTGGTGGGGGGTCGCACTCGGAAGTCAAGAGATGTGCAGCACTGAGTCCCACTGTACCAGCTCCTTTATCTGGACTTCCAGTCTCCAGAACAGTAAGCAGATACCTTCCTGCTGGTCAAGTCCCTGGGCAGTAGTATGCAGCTCACTACACAAGCTGAGGGGCCCATGGGCCAATGTGCTAAACACCACAGCAGTGTCAGACTTCAAAAGTTTCAAAATGCTCATCTTCAGCTATGTCCTTATCTCAAAGCACTGGAACAGTTTCTGTATGTATGAACCTGTCTGCAGATGGCAGCTGCAGCAGAGACAGCATACAGTCCATGGACAGGCCCTGAGTGTCTTAGAAAAAAAGCATTATTCAACACTGAACACAGAACCCCAAGTAAAGACATTAATTTCAAACACCAGAAAGCAGATGCATGCTGTGGATGGGAGCTAAACACACAAGCTCTACTCTTATCATTTCTCAAAGAATCCCTTGAGATGATGCAAAGCATGGGCTCTGCAGAATTTAACAGCCCTGTGCTTTGTTTATGGCATCCACGGTTCTGTTTCCTGTCAGCTCCTCCATCAGGTTCTGTAATGACGTCAACGAGCACACAGCAATTGGATTAAAATCTCACAACTGGACAATTACTTTTCTTTCAGTTGAGAATATCTTCTAAACTCACAAAGCAGATTCCATTAGAGCAATGATTCTCAACCTTCCTAATGGTGTGATCCTTAACACAGCTCCTCATGGTGTGGTGACCCCAACCATAAAATTATCTCATTGTTGCTTCATAAATGCAATTTTGCTACTGTTATGAATTGAAATGTAAATATCTTATATGTAGATATGTGACACTCTCCCCCACAAAAGGAGCCACGACTCACAGGGTAAGAAATGCTGCCTGAGGGGCTGACAGAGTCAGCAGAACAAAGCCACTTTGGTCACCCTCCCACGAGGGGAAGATCCCTTAAAGGTGAGCATGGAACCTGCTTCTTTCTTCAGCCACAGGTACTGCCTACAAGCCCAAAGCCACAGGGACAACTGACTCAGGAAGGGAACCTCCAAACATAAACAAAATAAGCCGTAGTAACAGAAAGCTGACACAGAGGTGGCTTACAGGGGGGATTACAATGACTACTGCCATCAAGTTAACTCAAGAGCCACACAGGACTTCTGTCTGGTTCCCGCCTCCCTCCCTCCCTCATTCCTTCTTGAGATAGGGCCACATACAGTCCAGGGTGGCCTTGAACTCAGGATCCTCCTGCCTCAGCTTCCAAGTGCAGGAACTGTAGGCATACAATACTGCCATTGGCTGCTTCAGTCTTTCTAATGACATATGAAATGGAACTATGTTCTTTTTAAATTTTAAGTATTTTAATTTTCAATCTTATTTTATGTATATGGCTATTTAGCTTGCATGTGTGTCTGTGTGCCATGTATGTTCAGTGCCAGTAGAGGCCAGATGAGGCCACTGGGTCCTCTGAAACCGGAGTTACAGATGGCTGTCAGCCTCCATGTAGGTGCCAGGAATTAAATCTGGGTCCCTTAGAAGGAAAACCAAGGCTCTTAGCCACTGAGCATCTCTCTGGCTGTAGAACTGTGCTTTTTACTTCATTCAGAGTCTGCTGATGGCTGCCACAGAGACCCACAGCTCTGTTTCCCAAACTGTCCCTAGTATCTGTGAACTTCCTGACATGTTGCCTCATTCCAATTGCTTTTTACTGTGTTGCTTAGGGTCTTCTCTACAAAAGAGCATGCTGTCTTCCATGTGCAGACAAAAAGCAGTGCTCAACCTTGAGATACCATCCTTCTCCTGTTCCCGACCTCAGACAGTGTCCAGCTTTTCACCACCGACTGTGACCTTAGCTGAAGGGGCATTTTTGCTGTTTTTTTTTTTTTTTTTTTTTTTTGATAGAGAAACCCCGCTGTATAGATTCCTAAAAACAGTCTTACAATGGTGGGGGACAGGAGCAATGAGAATCGAGGCCCTTTCACATCCACTCTCCGCTGCTGCCAAGATCAACAAGGCAGACACTAACGGACCTTGGCCACTTTAAGCCTCAGCTTTCCTAGAAACTGTTTCTTCCAGACCAGGTCTCCTGCTTGCACATGGTGTTAGCAGTAATTTGTTTATTTTATGACAGAATTATTGTTCCTGTTTGTGATGACAGACACAGTCAGTGTACACACTCACACACTCCACCCAGGAACTAGCAAATAGTCATGAAAAGTCAGTACCTAGAAAAATAATAGTGCAGAGTGTCAGTCAGTCATTACCCCTCACCAGTCAGAGGTAATGGACACACGGACTGTAAAATCATCTCTTCCATTTGAGGTTTGCTTTCAGAATTAAAAACACATTTGTTGTCCTGTTTAGTCACCAAATCTTTAAATACCTTCATATTATATAAGTCTCACTCATTAGCCATCACTTTGACAACTGAAGATGAATTAAATATGCAGAAGAAAATCCATTCAAAACATCTTGGTGGGGAAATACTTCCAACATGGGCTACCTGAAAATCACAGGGAGAAGACACCTGTCCACAGTGACAAAGCTTTAGAAGAACTCCCAAAATGGCAGCATTTGGGATGAAGTTACTGTTGGATGACGGTGACCAGCCAAGGCACACAGGGGTTTTTGGGGAAATGTCCATTAGATGAATGTGGCCACTTATAAAATTTATCAAGCTTGGCATCCACAACTAGTATATAAGCATGCATGCATGTATGTATGTATGTATGTATGTTTGAATGATCTGTCTGTCTGTCTGCCTGCCTTTCTATCCATGCTGCACTTCAGCTCAAAACAATTCAAATATTTACTTAGATTATCCCATAAATGTTACAAAATACAATGCTGCATTCTTTTCTGAGACTCATTTTAAGTAGTAATAAAGATCTTTATATTCTCTCAGGGTCTAATAGAAATAGTTTACTCCAATAATGTGAATAACATATTGCTAAGACACACATATACATATTCATGCAGGTACATATATTACATATAATGAATATACTTGCATGCATACAAATACAAGAACACACATGCATGTACATACACTCAATGCTTGCTCTTCAATGGCTTGGGGCACACTGATACAGGATTTAAATCACAAACTTATAGATTCATCAGAGTGATGAATTTTGAGGGGAGGATTTTATATTTGTCAGTGGTATATATTTATAAAACTTCAATTTCAGAATGCCCTTTATCCATTGAAATTACTGCTCTCAATCTGGCTTGTGCACTATGGACAATATATCAAGAATTACTATGACATTAACAAGAACAGATTTTGAGAAGACCTGGCATAAAAATAAAGTGTAATTCATATAACATTAAAAATATCATAAACTAAACAGAAAATGAAGCACTTGTCTTGGTCTATCAGTGAATATATTATGTTGAAATCAAAATTGTCCTAAACCACCAAAATAAATATATTTTTCAAGACATAAAAATATTGTCATGGAGCTCTGAATTGCAGTGAGATAACAGAGTCAATGATATAACTCCAAGTGTACAGCCTCTAAAAACTAAATTCAGATTCACAGGAGGGTTGATGAGAAGGCCCCAACCCCTCAACCTATCACAAGACAGAGACTAGGTGGCCTTGAACATTGGTTTCTGTGAAAACAGAAATAAATACCCAAATCCAGTAAGAACAACTCTAGCCCCACATTTAATTGGGAACTCAAATCTGACATCAACAGCTGTAGAAGTATGGGGACCTCAGAAAATCATCCCCAGACCTCCTGGAGACTGAGTACTCAGAGCCAGGTAGAACCAAAACCTGTATACGTTTCTCTCTCTCTCTCTCTCTGTCTCTCTGTCTCTCTCTCTCTCTCTCTCTCTCTCTCTCTCTCTCTCTCTCTCTCTCACACACACACACACACACACACACACACACACACACACCCTGTGGTCACAGTACAGGCATTTTTAACTTCTGATTATATCTATCGCGTTCTACTATTTTGAAGACAAAACAAGATGACAGATTTCTGGGACCAACATCTCCAGCAAACTGTCTTCCTACACTGAGAAACTGTCTCAATTTCCCCTATTTCCCATCTCTGTTCTTTGAGACAGGATCTCATTACATGGCTAAGGCTGACCTGGAACTTACTATCTAGTCCAAGCTGGCCTTGAACCCACATGAACCCACAATCCTCTTGCCTCAGCCTCTTCTGTCGTGGGCTGAGCAGTATGTAAGCTGTTATCCTTGGCCTTAACGTTCTTTAAATTTTAAGTCCTGGTTTATTTTGTTCTATGAATTCAGCAAGATCTATGTCATGTTAACATTAGTTTGCAGGTTACCATAGCTCCTCAGTGATCTTTAATGAGAACAAAAGTAAAACAAGCTTTCACAGTGCAGATGCACTTTATCTTTTGATGTGCATGCCAAGGGTGTTTTTTTACATTAATATCTTAAAATATAAAATAAAAGTTACTGTATGGTATTTCGGCTTTCTAATTTGCATAAATATATGTAGCAGGTCTCAAAAATAAAAATATAATATGTGATCTCAAACTTCTGTCATTTCCGTGATAATTAAAACATAATGAACAAGTCCTACAGCTGCCTGAGTCTGATGATGCTTCAGACCCAGGAAACAGAAAAGTTCACCCAGAGTCACCATGGATGAGGCCCTGTCAGTACCCTGTCAATTCTTATCTGCCAGCCCCAAAGCACTTGTGCCTTGCCAACAAGGCCAAGAATGCCATCACAACCAGCCAAGATCAGTGTCAATATTCCACCCAGGTTCAGTACAGAGGTACAGACAGACCCCACAGTCAGAGGGAATGGACTCAGCAGATCACACCTTATTCCCACTTTTAACACCCAATATTTAAACTTCAAATTATACAAAAGAGCTAGAAAAAAAATTCTCTGTACTCTGCTAGTAACTAATCATCACTGCTTTGCCATCCTCACTGGGTTTAGAACTGATCTTTCACTGACTAGGAAAAGATGGGTGGTATGCACCAGGGGAGGGAGGGGATGGAAGGGAAGGCCTATTTCTGAGCACTCCCATTTCTGTAACTGAGGCCATAGATCTGTTCACTAGGTAGAACAATGATACTTTAATAACATCTGTGGTGGAAATGTTCTCTGTATGTTATAAATAAAGTAACTGGTTTGGCCTGTGTGGAGCACCATAGAAGTGGGTGGAGGATCAGAGGAAAGACAGGTAGAAGGAGGGCAGAGTTAGTCAGTCTCCATCTGACCCCCAAAGAAGAGACATGTAAAGAATCCAAGTGAGCCACAGGCTGGGCCACATGGCAGATAGAATACTAGAAATGGGTTGAATTAAGATGAAAGAGCTGGCTAGTAATGTACTTGAGACATAGGCCAAACTGTATGAAATTAATATAAGCGTTTGATTCATTTCTTTGGGGGAAAAAGCTGCCGCAGGCCAGGTACAAACTTCTGGCCCAAACAGGGCTGGAAATGTTCTACAACAAACATCCACATCTATGTTTTCAAAGAAATTCTTTGCTTCTGATAGTTTTTGTCTTTATTTTTATGTCTATGAGTTATTTTGAACCAAGATCCTCTAACAGCAGCAAGTGCTTTGACCATCCTTCCACCTCTTTAATTTTTAAAACATGTAACAGAATTAATTGGCTTTTTGTGTAACCTTATGAGTATGAACATAGAGTCTTAGAAAAATCACTGTAATAGGTGCACAGTGTCAATCACTTGCAGCAATCACCCAGGGCACATAACACAAAGTTTTTATTTGTATTATTTTAATGCTTTTTTTCCATGAAGGAATAAAAAAGAATGGTACAGTAATCCTCCCAAACAGCTGCCTATTAAAAAATGCAGATTAATAGTCATCTATGATAACCAAACTTATAGTCATGTTAGTTAGGTTTTTATAAATATACAAAAATATATTTCAATTAGATAAATAATATTCAAACACTTCAAAGACATGCAAAATATGGCATTTAAAATATTTTAAAAACTTAAACTTTTCTAGACAATGAGACAAGTCAGCTCCTGGCAGCACTAATATATTTCAAAAAAATGATAGATATGCCAGAGACTTTGTGCCATATAGGCTAAAAATAGTGCCCCAACGTTACAAAAAAAAACTTTAGATGACTGTCCAGGCAGACAAGTGTCATCTCTGTCATTTTCTAGACTTTAAAAGTTACTTGCACTTCCTATTTATTTAGATAATATTATATCCTTCTGTGGTCTTTGATATAGTTAAAGGTTTAATAATCATAAATATAGTTCTTTTTAGTTTAAAAGATATATTAGATATAAAACTCTAGACTCGCAATGATAAAATAAATAAAAAAATATTCTCTTTAATTTTGTAAATACAAATAGACTAAATATTGTGACCATAATTCCTGCTTAAGAACTGTTCTGTTATAATTTTGCTATATAAAAATTAAAACCTTTCTTTTTAATTAGACAAAAAAAAAAAAAGAGATGTGGTGGAAATGCTCTCTGTATGCTGTAAATAAAGGACTGGTTTGGCCTATGTAGAGCACCGTAGAAGTGGGTGGAGAATCAGTGCACAGGCAGGTAGGAGAAGGGTGGAGTTAGTTAGTCTCCATCTTTTCCCCAAAGAAGCATGTAAGAAACACAAGTGTGCCACGGGCTGAGCCATGTGGTGGGTAGATTAATAAAAATGAGTTAAATTAAAATAAAAGAGCTAGCTAGTAATGTGCTTGAGACATGGGCCAAACAATATAAAATATACAAGTGTCTGATTCATTTCTTTGGGGAACAAAAGCCGCCACAGACCAGGTCACAAACTCCCGGGCCCAAACGGCCTGAAAAAACTTATACAACAGCTGCCATCATGGAGCCAGTTAGAAAGCCCTGGGCATGGTGGACAGAGCTGAGGTATGCTCATTTTGTCTCTTGGTGAGACACATATCACACTCTATGTACTGAGTCCTATGTCTTGGCGTCCCATTCCACTGGACAGCATTCTCTGTACTCTGCCTGTATGCCCTGTGGTGAGGTCAGGGCCTGAACCCAGAGGGCTCCAATTGCCTTTGATCATTCCCAGGCCAAATCACTGTCAAAATGCCTGAGAAGAACAGAACAAAATGGAGATCCACAGCGGGCCCCTCACAGGGGAGCTGGCTAGTTTCAATTCAGAAGTCAACATGGAAATATCAAGAGAAACAGGGAGGGAGGAGCTATAGCACAGCAGAGTGGGGTGGAGCTAAGGGCTGGAGAGACCAGGCAGGTGCCCTCAAGGAACCACCAGAAGAGGAACCTGCAGGCCAGAGAGCAGATCTTTTACTTAAGCACATTTACTTAACTTTGAAGCTTATTTGTAAAATCCTCAAAAATAAAAAAAAAAATGATGTCCAATAACCTTAGGACAGTTTTAAACAGTCTATTCTTGCTTTTAAACCTAATAAATTCACAAGTAGACTAAGCCTTTGCTTTGAGTCCAGCCCAACCCCAATGCGAGTGAAAGCAAGGCAGAATATTTGTCATACATAACAATTTTTTTCTGCTCTTCTCAAGCAGATGGTGCAGCTGGCCCAAAATTCAGATGACAGGTATGCCAATCACTTTCCTTGGCCTGTTGGTCATTCATGGTATAAAAATTTCTTAGAAAAGATAAAAACTGCTTTGTATTCTACCATAGGCTGCATGCATATTCTAATGTGTGAATGCCTCAAGTCGGCTGATATGTGTGAAATTATCATCTGTACTAGATAATTAAGTATAAAGCAAACAAAACCCACTACAGCCCACTCTGCAAGAAGGATAAACCATGCTTGCTATTTGTACTTTAAATACCCTGGAAGCCCAGACAGGGAACCAGTCACACATGCTGTGTGCAGCAGAAACTCTGTAATAGAGACACAGGAACTCCGTAATGGAGACAAACTCGGCATCTGAGTCTTCTAAATTCTGAACCATGTGACTGCATTACTATTCAACAATGACATGCATGAAATTAAACAAAGGAGAGCATCCTACTGCTGGGGACAGCCTCTCTAGTGTCCATATGCTATGGACTAACATAAAAATGAAATGTTGTCAAAAGGCAGATATCAAGAAACATGGAAATGAAGTTTCCCTCTTTTGTGCAATTGTGAGCACCTGAGTTCAAATCCCACAGCAAACCTAAAGAGATGTGGGAGCACATTCCTGTGATCCCTGCACTCCTTCAGCAGAGACAGGTCAGCTAGCTCATGGCCATGGGTAAGCTAGCCTGGGGTATACAGCAATGAACAACAATAGGTGCTCCTATTCCAGTGAGGCAGAAGATGATGACTGACACCTGCAACAGTCTTCTGACATCCACACACGTGCTGCGTCTGCACTCACACACACACAGATTTTTCTTTAAGGAGCATAGTTTCTGTAAAAACCAGACCAAAAATATGTTCAAGACAAGAGAGTTGACAAAGAATGCCTGGAAGTAGTTGTTTCTCTCAATGGATAAGACAGCCTCCACTTTAAGGCCTGGGGCTATTTTTGGAGTTGAGACTAAGCACCTAAAGCTAAGCTGGTAGAGCGGTAGGTAGAGCCCAAGGTCCTGAGACTCCAAGGCTATTCTGGCCCAGCCGGGAGGCATTTACTCCCCACCATAGCTGCCTGCCTAATGAAGAGACTTTTTGAGCTTTCACTCCTGAGTCTGATAACAGCACTCCTCTAGCCTTTTGGTCTTTGCTTTTAAAAGGGCTCACTTGGTGATAGAGGGAGCCCTCTGACCAGCTTTTATGATCAGGGCTTCAGCTGTACAGCTGAACAATAAAACCTTGCCTGCGTTTGTTCTGGTGTCGGTGTGGTTCTGGCAGTTTTCTCTGGGGTTCCTTGGGACTCTGGTACAACGGCCAGCAGACAGCCTCTGTTGTTTTCACTTGTGAGTGTGTATGAGTGTGAGAGGACTTGTGTGTATGAGCACATATGTGTCTGTGTGTATGTATGTATGTGTGTGTGCACGTGTGAATGTGGTTGCAACCTAGACAACACTCCCAACAATGACCTGAGCTCTCTGAAGAGGGTTGGGAATGGGAGAGGGGCGGCATGCTCCAAGTTCAGGAACTGTACTGGAGACCCAAGGACAAGATGTCAAATGACAGCCTGTGTGGGTCAGAACACTGGTGGTTGCCTTACCAACCCACAATAAGGAGGCAGAGGCCAATTATACCGGACAGAAGCATTGAAAGAAGAGACACCGGATCCAGGCAGAACAAACACCACAGCAATCCCAGGGCAACTCTATCTAACACAGCAGACAATTTGGACGTGAAGCGCTCTGCTATAGAAGCTGGGCCACATGCCCTCATGGAGCACTCAGCGTGGACAGCCCCTGGCTACCCTTTCAGTCCTTTTCTATGGCTGGTTAGCACAGAGCATCCACAAAAATAGCCCTCCTGCTCCCTCACCCTGACTGTGAACTCCTTCAGCAAGTGCCTCGCACCAGCAGCCATATCATGGACTTCATTATCAGCACAGATGGCACCAATTAGCTTCTGTGTGAGGTGCTGACATGAAAAGAGCAACAGAAGCCTGCGTGTGGTCACCTGGGTACTCATGCCAGCCGGAAGCGTGGGGACAGCAGTATCTTTACCTTCTGTATCTCATCATCCACCTGTGCTCAATCTGCCAGAAGGTAGTCTTGACTTTCAGACTCATCTTGAGCCCGTCTTACGTGCGCGCGCGTGCGCGCGCGCGCACACACACACACACACACACACACACACACACACACACACACAGAGTTGGAATATTCATTTTTTAACCCAATACATTTAAAACAAGAAATTCAAACACTTTGCCCCTCATGGCACTTAACTACATTAGAAAACTGTAGTCCATTTTTAATTAACACTGAATGTACTGGCCTGGGAAAGCACTTTATTAACTGGAAGAGATAGCAGCAGCAGCAGCCAAAGTAGCAGCATTTACTCTGCCACTCTCCCTAGCTTCTGGGTTGATCCTGTCTGCATTGTGGCACCTTAGAAGTCACAAAAGAAACCGAAGCTCCTCTCTGAAGCTACTGAATGATCAGCTGACAGAGCGGAAGGACAGAAGGTCAGCAAAGCAAAGCAAAGCAAAGCTGACACGGGAAATGATGGGGATCACCATGAGCTCCTGAAATGGCGCCTGACCACACCCGACAAACAGGAGCTTAAAGAGCATTTTAAACTAGGATGAAAGCCTCAAAACAAGCCCTGGCATGATCATGCTGAAGGGCCAGTCCTCCTGAAAAGGGAAGAAGTGTGGTCATCTTCTCTCCTCTAGAACGGAACTTTGGCTGGCATTTGATAAAATCTCACAGGTTACATAAAAGCAGAAGGCTGCAGTAGGAAATCACTGCTCTTCAGTCATTCCTGGTTATCACTGGTTACCACAGCAGCTCTGTAACTCTGCAGCAACAGCATGGGAGGCAGGTGCCAAGAGCTGAGGCCGCAGAAATAGGGAGGGTCCTGATATAATGCAGAGGGAAGGTACAGAACTGGAGAGTAGTGGGACCAGACACAGGGAGAGTCTCATGGTACAGACAACGTGGCTGCTGGCAGGCAGGCAGGTGAGGGTGTGCACAGCTGCACCAGCCCTGGCTGCACACAGGGTGGGGCTCAAACTTGTCAAGGGAAGGGAGGCTGCTGAGCTCATGTTAGCCAGGAAAAGAAAAGGCAAAGCTGTAAGAGGTCATTGATCTCAAGAAAGCCCCCGGCTCTGATGCCACTGTTTCCTCACTCCTAACCCTTTCACAGTGTCCCTGATCACAGAGCTCCTCAACAGGCCAGCACTACTACAAAGGGCAGAAAATTCTTAGGAGCTTCAAGTCTTCTTTTAGTTTTCTGAAATAAAATGCTTTCTACCCTCAGGGGCGGGGGGGACTGAAACTCAAAATGCTTTCTTCTTCTTCTTCTTCTTCTTCTTCTTCTTCTTCTTCTTCTTCTTCTTCTTCTTCTCCTCCTCCTCCTCCTCCTCCTCCTCCTCCTCCTCCTCCTCCTCCTTCTCCTCCTTCTTCTTCCTCTTCTTCTTCTAAGGACCCACAACCAAACCAAAGTTTGATTCCACCAAATTTCCTTCTGGGGAATCACTGAGTTTATTGAGGTTGCTTACAGAGCATGGGGGGGGGTTCCTGATAGAAGCATGGATGACTACAAA
>PVIH01017356.1:0-42173 GCA_004025045.1 Sigmodon hispidus | reverse complement strand
ATGCTTTGAAAGAAGATAAGGCAAAAAATGAAGATGAAGGCTGCTGGAACTAACTGAATGTGAACAGACTAATCTCCTTAGAGTGTTCAGTAGCCAGTAAGAATGGATTCAGTCACGCCAACGTTTGTTTGCCAAATGACCAAAACAAAACTCATTTTAGATCCCAATCCACAATCCATTGCCCACAAAAGTGCAAACAAATTTAGATTTTCCAGAGGGAGAATCTGTAATAATTGCTGTTTTCTTTACATAGAAGTCAGCTCCCCCTTACTCCTCCTGTGATTTTGTACAGTTAAGGACAGTGTCCTGTGCTTTCTTCTGCTTTATCCTGTGCTCTGCAGAAGCAAGGATAGTTATTAGGCTATTTTTGACACTACTACAGGATCACAGTTATTCCCATGGAATCTACTCTTATGAGACTAAGAAGCCTTTTAAGAAAATTCTTGCTCTGCATTGTTTTCCTGAATTCAATATTTTATTACTGAAATAGGAAATGGAAAAGAATTTAAAGTTTTTTAGAGAAATTTTATACCATCCCATAATCACTCTTTTTAACAAAACTCAATTATGTATAAATTCATGCCTTCTCCATATAGTATGATGACAGTAAAGCCGAGGCTTAAAACAGTCTTGCATTTCTCAAGAGGAAATACTGAATGAAATTTTGGGTCTACTTTGGAGCAGACCACTGTAGATATGAACACATGTTGGAACTCTTTGTTTTAAGTTGCTAAGCTATTTTCTTTACTTTGGTTTGACTGATTGAAGAGTGTGTTGGAAAAAAAAAAGAATACAGATACTCACTTAAGACATACATTCTAGACATCATTTTTTTTTCCCAAGTGCTGGCTGCTTTACATAAAGGTGTATGTTTGATTACATAATATTTATAACTTAACTTGGCTCCCTTTACTTACTAGTAACCTGAGCTATGAATGGGCTTTCGGCAGTATATAATTATTATATTAATAATTCTCTATTTTCTGAATAGGAGCTTATGCTGACTCCAATTTTAAGATCATTACTGTGTCAAAGAACAAAGATATTCAGTGAACAATTTGTGATGATAAAATTCATCATTAGTTGGAAAGAAAATCCAAAGAACGTTTGTTAGAACCATTGTTACTAAGTAATTATACTCATGCTCTTCAGAATGAAAGGCTGGGCAAGTGAGAATTTTTAACAATCCCAGAATCTTCATAGTCCTAGGAAGTAATATGATACACTATGTAAATGAAGCAATGGGGAACCTTTAATAAACTATTTCATTTAGCATTGCAGGGAAAGATATACTCCAAGCCCTTATGAAAAAATTTACATATTTTCACTTGTGAAAAATGCCACTCATCATTCTGAAATCTCATGACATAATCTAATCACTAATAAAGTCTAGGTTTTTCTTGCATGAAACTATTCTTTGCTGTTCTCCCGCATCCGTAAATCATCTTTACGTAAGTGACTTAAATTCTGAACATCTCAAAGTGTAAAGACATCTCAATCTTCTACATAGCAACTAAATGGTAGTTTAGTTCTTAAATGGAGATCTATCTCTTTAGCTGGTTGGCCATGGGGATCTTTTTAAAAAAGAGATCACCATCTACATGAGTGTAATTTATTACACAAATTAATGAAATAACAAGGATTAGAAAACATTAAGCTGAGTAATCCTCTGATGTCATCATTTTGGATTTTAGTTTATGTTTGTCCTCACCTACCTGTTCCAATTGTGTTCTTTGGTACTGCCATGCCCCTCAACTGTAGAGTGTATACTCTTAAGCTTGGCTGAACAGATCCATACTCTTAGTCCATATTATTAGAGAAGTCAAATTTATTTTGTTGCAGTTGGGAGAGGTTGAGTTATTTTATAAAATAACCCAAATGACCTAGCCAAGGGAAACAAATAAAGTGTTTTCCAGTTCAGACTTAGTGACTTACTCCAAAAAGTTCATTTTCCTACAGTCCTTTACATTGGAAATCCAACACAAGAGTCACCAGGCTAAAGTCAAGGTGACTTCTTTTCTTCAGGTCCTGGAAGAAATTATATTTCCTGTGTTTATCCATGTATTTCAGACTGACCTCATCCATTGTTTTTAAACCCTCTTACAACTACAGAGCTAGTGATGGCCACTTAGGTCATTCTCAAACTGAGTTTCTCACTGGTTCTCCTGTCTCTCTCTTACCCTCATAAGAACTTGTATGGTTGTATTGAGCCTATCTGTATCTCTGGGCTGGGAAATAAATTTTACAGAATGCCACCCCCTTCTTCCATAAAATAAGGACGAGAGTGGTATAGTCACTCTTGTTATGCTACCAGCAAAGACAGACTGGAGTAAGTGGAGAGACAGCAGATATTGGTCTCTGAATACAAGAATCCAATACTTACAGTTTCTTAGTCTCAGCTTTGTTCAAGGCCATGCTGTACCAAAGAATATCAAAACACATCACTTTGGTTTTCTCATTCAAACTTAATCTCTTTGCGACAAGATAAAGCTTTGTTTTGGGTATGATATTTTGTGTTTCAAGTCTTGAACATAAAAATGTAACTTCTGCTTTTTTTCTGTATATGTCATCACCAACTGTAGCATTATCAGCACTGGTTCTTTTCATTGGAATCTCAATTCTTACCCACTTCCTGCCTTCCTGCTTCTCTCTACTCATAGGCATCCTCACAGCAGCAAATACTGCTGACTTGTCCTAATATTTTAGTCATAGGTAAGTCCACTGGGATTCTCTGTAAAAGAAAGGAAAAATATTGCACTTAGCGCCACACATCATGATATTCAACAGGACCAAACTGGTCTTTCCCATCTGCTGTAGCTTAATAAGATAGAAGTTTCTCACTAGCAGGTCAGCACATGTGTAATGTCAACAACTGAGAGGTTAAAATAAAGGAATTTCAATTTTAAGGTTAGCCTGGGATATGTAGTCAAAGACCATCCAAAGAAAAAAATATGAAGATTTCTAAATGTCTAATATTGCAAGAATATTATGAGGTCATTGTAGATTTCAAGAAACTGAGTATTTTCTTTATCACTCTTTAAATATCTCCCAATAAGCCTCAATTGATGTCAACAGTCCACATACAATATAGCTCTTTAAAAAAAAACCCACAGGACTAATAAGTACCTTCCCTATACACACGCATCTTACTATAACAGATAGAAGTATGTCCTCTTGGTGGTTTTTTTTTTTCTTCCACAACTTCAATACAATCTCCTATTCCATGATAGAACATTATGGAAGCTTCTATAGATCAGAAAGCACCACAGTATAGCCTATTTCTCATTTTAGTAAATAAACCAGACAGAACTCACCATAACCTGTCAGTGCTTCCAATTTTAAGAGTCTCTGTAGTCCCTGGTTTGGAAAATGTACAACTTTCCCTCATATTTATATAATGAAGAGAAAAGATTAGCCTTGTATTTTGTAAGTCTCTTGAAGATTATTACTTTTTTTTTTTTTTTTTACTAAATATCACTGGGCTTTTCATCTTTGAAAAATGTGTGTACCAATAACCTCAACTCGATTATTTGTATTACTCCTCAGACTGATAAAATTGTGTGAACAACACATAATACCATGCTTTGAATGTATTACAAAGGGAGGAATGGTTAAATCAAGTTAAGGAATCCATCTTCCTTTATAATATTTTCTTCATTTTACACAGAAATACAACTTTTTTATTGTACATTAATTTTTTTATAATGAGAATATTTTCATGATAAGGCCTCAGTAATGTGTATGTGTCTGATCCCTTGTTACTAGAGCCATCATGAATTACAGTAGGTCTCTGGACCTCAAACTTCTGTTGAACTGAAATTCATTTCATCTCCCTAATGCTTCTTGAAATAAATCTGTAATAGTATTCCTGTCTTTTATAGTGTATTGTTTTAACTGTCTATTTTAGTGAAGGAGATTATAAATGGCAAACAGAATTAGTTATTTTCTGCTCAATCATTTCTTGTATTTGCAACTATAGCCACATATTCAGTGATTCCAATGAAGTTGTATTTCTTTACAAAGTAGCTGGCAACCTTACTTAACACAACCCATTCATCATTTTTATGGTCCTTCCTCTGCATTAGGAAAGCAGAAGTAATTACTGTAATTGTAAGAATGTTGTGAAGATTTTAAAGGAAATACATGCAATTAGAAAAATCCTAAAAGCCAACACTGGCCTATGCAACAGCTAGGAGAGTTGCTTTTGCCAAATTATTTAGTACAAATATTTTCATTATGCTTAATTTCAAGCTACCAGCAATGTAATCATTGGCCTACACCATTAAAGCTCCATTCTCATCACTATGCCGTAGTACATTTCCAAGAAGTGCTGGTGTGTGTTCTTATTAAATCTGTGGTCCTTTTTGGTTTTATAATTCTGTATCTTCATCAGTTGCACAAATAATAGGAAGGAGGAAAACTTGAGGAGGTGAATAGATAAAAAGACGTGAGGATTTCAGCAAGCTGAGTGTGAGGCATCAGCATTCAAAAACTGATTGAACACAGAAAGAAGAGTAGTTGGAAGGGAAAGCACACGGTGTTAATTTCACCACAGATTGAGGAAAGTCTGGAGCAAGAAGAGATGAGAAGGGAGAGAGTACAAAAGGTATACATGGCAAAGATTTCCACATATTGAAATGAGTTTATGATGCCTAACATTGATCTCTTGGTATTGGCAATGTTACCTGTTTCATATAGAAGATGTGCAATTATTTTAGTTAAACTGGGTTGTTTTAAGGAGGAAGGGGTCTAGGATGATGGGCATGCTGGTTATTAATATTATATATATATATATATATGTCAGACAGAGAAATCATAAGTGAACTAATGAGTAAGGATATGATTCAAAGAGAACGAGTTTGTGAGGGAAACAGATGGTCTACAATAAAAGGGAAGAATGATGGGAAGCCACTTATGTGAAAGAAATGCTCTGAGGCTAGCTTCTCTGAGTGGTCATCCCAAGAACCTGGAAACAGGAAGCAAAGCAGCCATAGAGGAGAGCAAAGACAGTTGAATTCTAGCAAAAGAATCACAAATTTGAAATCTCAAAGAGAAAGAAGCCGTTAGGGGAGCACTGCCCGTCTGAAACCTACTTTTTAATCTGCAGTAAAAAGTGTTTGTTGAGACTAAATGGATGGCATGTAATAACTTGACAGGATAAGTTCATGTCTGTTAAGTACAATAATTAAAAAAAGATTATTCTGCTTTTTCTTTTTCTTATAATAATTCTCTTGTATTAAAATATTGAGCATGTTGGGGGGAAGGTAGTGCTTTCATGGACCATCGATCGCTAAGGCTGTTGAAAATGTTGCTATCTAAAGCATGCAGCCTGTAAAATGACCTAAGAGTGCAGGGAGAAGAAGAAAGATACCAAGGTTAAATTCCAGGTCTCACTGTCTACATTCCTTGTGGGGGAGACCAAGATCCTCCCGTTTTGTGTGCAAGAAAGTTAATAACCCTTGAAAATATTTCCATCTCACTAATGACTCTTTCCAACCTGATGTCCAGCAAGTTACAACCCAGAGGAAACAAAGCTTAGGCTCTCAGTGAGAATTCTGGTCATTTGGCATTCTCAAACATGTGCCTTTCTTTGTTGTCCTGGGTGATTTCCTAGTCCGTTACTAGGTCAGAAGCATCTTCTTCCAGCCATTGTGTGATCCTTGAGAAAGACCAAGGAGGTAGGGAGATCACTGTTAGTTCAAGACCACTCCGGGCTTCACATGAGTCACTTCATTCCAGGACAGCCTGGGCGACAGAGTGAAACTCTGTCTTTAAAAACAACCACAGATTTTTTTTTTTAAATGAAAAGGAAGAAATGGAAGGAAAAAGAAAAACTATACACTAAGAGATTTCGGTGCCTTAATTCTTAAGTTGTTAATTGTTTCAAGTAGGATGAGAAATTAAAAATGTCCAATATTGACACATTTCTCTTTTTTTTTTAATCCAGAGCCCTACTGAAATTATACAGAACCCTAAAAGTTTTTCCCTGGTCTACTTGAATCTGATGTGAAAGGAAAGCAGGAGGGGAAAGGTCATTCTTCACGGGACCTTAAAGAGCAAAAGACGCAGAAGCAAGCATGTGAGAGATTTGACTTTTTGCGACCATCCTAGGTCCTCAGTGTTTGCATTCTAAGAGGAAGATGTGTGCCTCAGGATTGTTGTAGGACTTGAGTTCCTAGAGCAATGTTGTATCATGCTGTTAGAAATGCACCAGACTTAGAATCACGAGTACCACGCTGGCTCTCAGGCTGACTTGGGCTCCCACCAGAGGGGTGAAAAATAAAATCCTTGTAGTCAATTTACCTCACAGAGCTTTCTCATCCTCATACATAGTAGAGAAGAGTGAGACCATATAATTTGCGATGTAAGTCTGAAACCCGGTGGAATTCTAGAGAGGAAAAAAAAATGAAGAATAAGTAAAAGAAGTGAAAAAAAGAACACAGAAAGGTCCAAAGAATTTCTGAGACTACCTTTTGCCTTTCTGTTGGTGTCTCACCTCTGCTTTTGTTCTTAGGTCGAAAAGTGTGTTTCCCCATCATTTGACTATCTAGTTTACTTACTACCTGCTACTATTCTGCTAATTGTTGGCCTTGCTAGACACCTTGATTCCCCCGCTGTTCTCCATGTGCTTCTATGAGGGTTACTATGACAAAAATAGGGCAGAATTTAGTGTGAAGTAACATTGGCAACTGTAACGTGTCCGTTTAACTTATTTTTATAGCACATAGGCAGTATTGTTAGTTGTAGCCAGTAGTTTACACCTTTACAGAAGCATGCTTTCCCTGACCATTTGGTCCATGCTATCACCCTCTTTTAGGCCATTCTGAATCCCATCTAGTGTAATGATAATATATTATGAGAACAGATGCTTAACAATTTCCTGTACAGCAGTCAGTTGTATATGAGCTCTCTTCCTTAGCTTCTTCTTTTTCTGTGACTTAACTTTTCAAAAACAGAAGGCAACTCTGCAACTACAATCCCTTTATTCTAAAGATATTGTGAACCATTCATCCCTAACCCTTTGCCAAGACTCGTGAAGTTGTTTTCTGTATCTTTTGCTTCGTCTGTCCTTATGCAGTGACCTAGGAATTCAAGTGTAAGTTGTTTTCATTGTCGAATTGGATATTTATATACTGGGTATGCTCTTCATGTGTTATTTAATTCTGTATTGTTTCTTATATTTGTATTAAAATGCTGAGAGATAAAAAAAATGTCAACTAAATAAATACTTGATGTGTGCCATTCCCTGGAGAAATAGAGAAATAAAAAAATAACACTTAGATTTTTCTCTCTGAATGTAAAATTCTCAGTTGACCTTCCTTTCTGCCTACTCACAAGATTCTTCTTGGAGTGTCTCTGATATGGTCAGTGAGAGCTACTCTAGGTGAGTATCTTTTGATGTGACTCTATTGGTTATGGAGGTTTTTAAGTGTGCTCTCTTGGTTTTACCTTTAAATAGCAGATTTTACACACTGAGTAGCTTCATGGACAGTAGAAACCATCACTCTTACCGTTCTGTGTCTCTGGAACCTCAGCTGAATCAGGTAAGAGAAGTGAAAGCAGCATTTCTTCAACATGCTGTCCTCAAGACCACCCCTCTCATCATTAAGACATTGAGGACCACAAAGAGTTTCTATGTAAAATTAGTTATGTATCTTGATAGCTACCATATTTGAGATGAATAAATAAATTCTAAAAGGAAAAATGCACAAGCACATGGGGGCATCAGTGCTTTGGACATCACCTATCAGAGCTTTTGGTCAATTCCACAGCATACTTTCAAGAGAATGAGAGTTAAAAAGAAAAATAGCTATTGTGAAAATGGTGCTATTATGAAAGCCATTACCATTCAGAAGATCAAATGAAATGGTCTTGAAATGATTGATTACAGTATAAGTAATTTAGCTACGTATGCCTTTTTCATATCGATTCCTTCCTAGACAGCTATCTCCATTTCCACACTTCATTTATTGAGCCATTGGAGTTCACTGTCCAAGTTCAGAAACTTCAGAGAACCATGAACTAATCCTTATGGTTCATTAATAGTTTAATTTAAATTGCAATGTTATATGCTTCTCGGGTGCCTACCAGAATATCAAGGCACTTGGACTTAGACAGATATGTTCGTTGGAGAAGACAAGTAGGCAGTGTTAAAGAGAAAAAGAAGGAGAAGTGGAGGCCAATAGGAGCATGCTTCCTTGTCTGAGGAGGCAGACAAGGGAGGGTCACATCAAGCTTTTTCTCATCATGCTGCTTCTATCACCTCACCTCGTCCAGCCCTCCTACACTCTGAAGTGTCAACTATGAAGACTCTTTCCTGTAATTATGAATCAGAAAAAAATAGTTTGAACTTCACATATTAACTTGGGAAAGTTGTAAACTTTTTAGTTCATGATAACTCAGTCACATACACCTTTGCTAAAACTTTAGAAAAATTCCACGGTGCTGGTAAGCCCATTCAGAGCCAGGAGAGAATAAAAGGCTCTTTGGAGCTGAGCTGAAACTGAAAATGAGACTTGATTCTCTCACAAGTTAGTCATCTATCCCTGAGAGGGATTCATAAACATGGGCATGAAGAGAACAGAAGCCTTGCTATTACTAGACACTGTAGGCTGGCTTTCTATTTACAGAGTAAACTACAGGCCAGCCAGAGTAACAGGGCAATGCCTCTTCTCAAACAAACAAAGCAAACTCAACTAAAACAAAACATCTCCCAAATGCCCTGGTTCTCTTGAACTAACTTTTTTCTCTAATTTTTCTGAAGTAAAGGATTTCACTTTCTAAAAAGACTTACAAAATTATTTCCTCAATATGTTTTAGTGATTGTTTGATATTTTCAAAATACTCCAAATTTGGCCTTCACCTTCCCTCTGGTTGCTCAGGCTAACGAATTCACAGGGGGTCACAGCTGTGATAGAACTTACGCACCTAAGTTATGGGCAAGTACTATAATCATCTGAGCCTCCAGAGACAGTGTTTAATCCCATTGTTAAATGTATCAAAAATGAAAGTACAGACAACACTAGACATATGCAGTAGGGCTAATATTCCAAATCCAACTTCTAGGCTTCCTGTTCTATTGTTCAAACTCCTATCTACATCCATAACTGCACTGTGACTCACCTCTATTCCTATTTACCAAGGCTTCCTGTTCACTCTATCAATACATTCAGTGTCTCTCACCTACTATTGTTCTAACCTCTGGTCTAAATCATTATGAACTTTCTCCTGAGTCATTGCCATAACTTCCCAATTAATCCGCTCCTTTCTAGTTTACTTGAAACATAGCTGTCTTAAAATACATCAAATTAAAAGTTTTGCACCCTTAAGTTGCTTCTCACTTTACATTGTATAGGAGCAAAAGACTAAATGGGCTTTCATTATACTGTTGTCACTTCTGGTGACTAGCATCCCTGACATTTTGCCATTATGCCAGGCACATTTCTACCTCAGAGCTCTGGTACATGACTCCCTGCCTAAAGTTTCTCTTATAGATCACCTCACAGTCCTTGCCTTTCTGCTGACCAAATTCCCTACAACCCTCCATGGGCTTTCCTCAGTTTCCCACCTCACTATCATACCAGACATGGTACACTTCTAGTCTGCTTATTATCTGTCTCCCTCACTATTTTATAAGCATTGTGGGGAAAATTTTTATTGGCTATTAAATCTTTACTGGGATGAGGAATCTTGCTCATTTGGTTAAGTGCTTGCCTGGCATGTGTATAGCCTCAAATTCAGTCCCCAGAACTGCACAAGCCAGAGATGGTGGTGTGCGCACCTGTAATCACAGAGCCTCAGAGGTGGCAATAGTTGGCAGAGCAAAAATTCAATGTCTCCCTTGCCTATATAGCAAGTTCAAGACAAGCCGAGGATACATGAGGCCCTATCTAAATCAAGTCAAACCAGCCAGTTATTCCATCAATATTCCTTGAGTGAAGTTTTTATTTACAAATTATAGGAGGGGAGAGAAATTCATACAATGTTGCCATGGGGCATCCTTTCTGCCCTATAGAAGCATATATGACTAAATTCTCCAGTAGAAAACAACTATTAAAAATGATAGTTATGGGGCTGGGGAGATGACTTTGTCAGTAAAGTTTTTGCATACAAGCATGAGGCACTGAGTTCCAAACCCCAGCACTCATATTAAAACCCATGTGCAGAGGGGCATGCCTGAAATTTCAATTCTAAGGCAGCTCTGAATTATCTGGATTACAATTATGTAGTGCTATACTCAGCTTTTGATTTATAGATAAGTAGATAGATGATAGATAGATAGATGATAGATTGATTGAAGAATATACCTGGACACTTGACAGACATCTGGACGGCACACATGCACACACACACACACACACACACACACACACAAACACACACACACATACACACACATACACACAAAGCAAGTACATGCAATGCACAATTGCAAAATTGGCAGACTTAGAGACAGAGAATGAGGAGCAAATTCTGTTTCTGGCATTTAAGGGCTGGTCACTAAATCCAATAAAAACAGTGTTCAATGGGTCCAGGATAAACAGAGCTACAATAAGTCTGTTTCCCTGGATGGTCTCAAAGCTCAAAGGATTGATGGTGAAGTCTGTAACTTGTATGAGTTCATGTAGTGAGTCCATTCTTTTCATGACCTCAAAACCCCAACTGACACAGCACATGCCTTTGGTCCTGTTTCCTTTTCCAGCACCTGCATGCTAACACAGAGGCGGACAGGGCATAAGGAGAATGCTATGGAAACTGAGATCTGACTAAGCAGAAAGAACAAGACTTTGGCTTCAGGAGATGCTAAGACACAGGCAGAACCAGTATGAATTGACATTTTTCTCTGTTGAGAAACAAAGGAAAAGCAAAAAATTCAAAAACCCTCCCCGCCTACGTAAAGTAGGCCTTTCTGGCACAGTTTTGTAATATATCGGTTTCTTTTCCTGTCAGCAATAGAATACTCTGACAAAAGCCAAAAGGAATAAATGGTTGATTCTGGCCAACAGTTCAAGTTACTGTCCATCATGGTGTGTGTATGTATGTGTGTGTCAGGGTGTGGTAGGGGATGTAGGGGTCACAGCTATAGGAGCTACAGGGAGCCAGTCATGCTGCGTCATGAAGCAGAGCATACTCCTTGCTTTGTCCATTTTACACAGCCCTGATCCCTGCCCAGGGAGTGGTCTTGATTCCTGTTAAGATGGATTTTTTTCCACATTAGTTCACTTAAAGAAGACAGTTCTTCACAGCCCATCTTCCAGGAGACTTTAAGTCCTTCAAGCTGATATTAACACTGACTATCACCCCATGTGACTTTAGAGTCTGAATGATGAGACTGTTTCCATAACGACAGTCATGCTCCACATGGCAGAAGTAGGATGTCACAACTGTGAAGGTTCTTCCTCCAGACTCATGTTACTAGACCAGAGGTCACAGCATCAGGAGATGACCAAAGGTCAGGAGTTCCCTGTGAAGTTAACAGTTGCTTTGAGATTTTTTTTCTTTTTCCAATTTACATGAGTCAAGAAATTAGAAAGGTCCCCCTTACAAACATCAAAACATCTCATGTACATCACATACACTTTTGATGTCCTACTCTACACTTGCTTCTTAACTAACATGTAAATAAATTTGGAACTCAAGAAAATGGAGTTCGGATTTCCGGGAGCAGCCATCCCTTTTTGATGTAGTTGTAGGTGTGTGCTGAAACCTATCTGCTCTAGCTAAACTCTTCAAACACCACACAATTCTGGGCATGATTGCAACACTGCTATGATTCTTATGTGGTCTGGTAGAATCTGGTTACTGCCCCAGCTCAGATGAGAAAATCATTTTCCTCCTTTATATATAGTGTTAGGAACTCAGAGGTTACTATGAGCCAAAACTTTCCTAAACTGCTTTCCCATACAAGATTCAAATCTATTCCTGATCTTGGCTTTTGACTAACTTCCAGCAATTTTGGCAGCAAACAATACACAAGAGGTTTGAGTTTTGGAGAATAGCTTTTCTCTTGGGTAGTGTCTTTTGGATGTTTTTCTCAGCAGTATTTATTTCCTGTGGATGTAGAGATGTGTATTTGAGGGCATTCTTAGCTAGAGAAGGATACAAATCCAGAGATAGCAAACTAACAACAAAATTTAAGAAATATTAAAAACCAAAAGAGCCAATCATAAAGCAAATATATAAAGCTAGACTTAAATCAGTTTCCTTTCAGAGTCCTCAAGTTTCAGTCCTAAACAGGCTACAGAGAATATTTCAACCTGGACAAAAGACGAAAATAAAGAAAACAAGTGACAGACGAAGTTGGAGCCGTGTTGGTTATGATTTTCAAGGATAGAATACAGGTAGTATCATCACTTAGAAAGTTTCCAATTACTGTATTTTACTAAAAGCATAAGAATAATTTTCTTATACAGATGTTACGATATAACATGCATTTCTCTGTAGTGTGTTAGGCAATGAATTTCTTATTAGAATAGTGTCTGAAGTAATGAAAGGAATGATATATGTCCAGCACTGGGAAAACCTTACACAAAATATTACTCAAGAGGCACAGAATGTGATGACCATGAGAAGTGGGTGCAGGAGAAGGAATTAATAGGACCTTGTCATGGAGAATTTCAGTGGTGAAGAACACATACAGTAAACCTGCTCGCATGTATCAGAGGCAACCTGTGGAAATTCATGAAACAACATGTTCAAATACAGATTGGATGCCTCTTGTGCAAAATGTTCATGCTTGAGAGCAGAAGTGTTTTAGCTACTTGAAATTTTAAATTTCTTTACAGCATAGTTACCCTAAAACTAGGACCCCAGTCTAAACACTATTGTTTTATGTTTCAGATAAATAATACACACATTATATGTGTGTATGCTAAATGAAAATTTATACAATAATTTTATTTTTAAATTTTTTATTATTTGAGCATGTATTACCTAATGAGGATGTGATGTGTGTATGTGTATAGGCATGCATGTAAGCACTCACTTCATGCCATTCATGTATATGTCAGAGGACAATATCTGACTTGATTCTTTCCTTCCATAATGACTTTTGAGGGGTCAGAACATGAGTCATCAGACACGTGAAGCCAGAGCTTCTGCCTGCTGAGCCATCTCACCAACATTTCCAGGGTATTTTTAGTGTGCTAGCACTGTGACAGTGACCCAGCCCATGAGGTCAAATGTGGAAGTCTCCTGATGTGGCATTGTGTAGTCATTTGAAATGTTTCTGATATGTGGAGTAGTTAAGATTAAGGATGTTCCATCAATGTATTGTGATTTCGTTTTCATAATGATTTTATATAGCTACAATATAACACTATAGTGCATTAGAAATATTTGATAAGTAATAGGAGTTGAGCATGTCTAAGTCATCATTGAAACTGAGGCCCATTTCATTTTCCTATTTTTTTGAAAAAAAATCTCATAGCTCAAAGACAGAAAAGGATTTGGGGACAGTTTTCCATTACCTAAAGGTGGTTTTTCATTTAAGCAATAATATTGCTATCTCTTTTACTTTCATCATATAAATATATATAACTTTACCATCTTTTCATTCAAATAAAGGCTTTTCTTGATATCTTTGAATTAATTTCATTAATGAAGACCTCTGCCAAAGAAAACAAAATACCAAACAGTTTGCACTCAACCTTTCATAAAACCTACATGTCAAAATGACTAAAGAATTACTTTCCTGATAATTATCATCATAGAAATTAGCTAACAGAAATCCAGGTACTGAACCTGTATTTGAATACTTGGTCTATAGCTGGTGTTTGGGAGCGTTATAGAATGTGGTGGTTTCAATGAGAATTGCCTCATATGCTCATATGTTGGAATACTCGGTACGCAGTTGATGAAACTCTTTGAAAAGGATTAGGGGGTGTGGCCTTATTGGAGGAGGTGTGTTACCTGGAGTGGACATTGAAACTTTCAAAATCACAACTCCACTCTCAAGGTCCCTCCCTCTCTCTGCTGCATGCTTACAGATCAAGATATAAACTCCCAGCTACTGCTCTAGTGCCAAGACCAGCCTGCTTGCTGCCATGCTCTTCTATCACGATAACCACAGGCCCACCTTCTGAATTTATAAGCCACCAATGAGCTCTTTGTTCTCTAAGTTGCATTGGTCATGGTGTTTTACTAGAGCTACAAATGAGACAGGGAACTTTTAGAATTGGCCTTGCTGGGGTGGGTCTGTCATGGGGGAGGGGGGGTTGAAGCCTTACAGCATCTCTCTACTTTATGTTCCCTTTCTTTGCTTCTTGTTTTCAGATGAAAATGAGGTCAGCCAGCTCCTGGCTCCTGCCCTTATGCCATCACTTCCCTGCCATGATGGATTCATCCCTCTGGGATTGTAATTTAAAAGTTCTTCTTCCTCAAATTGCACTGGCCATGGTATTTTATCACAGTAACAAAGAAGTAGCTAACAGTGCAACTCCTTCCCCTTTGTTCTTGGATCTCAGAATCATCACCCTCAGAGAACCTCCTACTCATTTGCTAGTTTTTAGCCACAGTGTGTTCATATAGCCTTGTGCTCAGAGCTCCAAGTTGAAAACCAACACTTGTAGGACCATATTTTTTTCTGAAAGAACTGGTAGCCTCTTTTCTGAATCAAATCATAAAAATATCTCTTTTCCTTCTTGCCTTGACTAGAGAGAATCTAAAACCCAATCTAGTTGCTGTTGTCTTTTTTTTTTTTTTTTCTGATCACCTTAAAAATGCTATGAAGTACAGAAGGATAAAATTATAAGGCATGAATGATAAAAAAAAATACAGTCCAGCATACAATTCACTGTCCAGAAAAGCCACTATGATCATTTTCATAAAGTTTAAAAATGACATTCAATACATGAAATTATATTTGCTATCACATTTGATATTAGAATAATCACTTTTTGTCTGGTTCCAATTTTGGCAATGCATTACTTTTTAAAACTTAATTTAGTGTGTGTGTTGGGGGGTGTATCTATGTGTGTGTGTGTGTGTGTGTGTGTGTGTGTGTGTGTGTTCATGTGTGCCTCAGTGAACACACAGAAGTTGGAGGGCAATTTTGGAGAGTCAGGTCTGTTCTCTTATACAGATCCCAAGGACAGAAATGACATTGGCAGACATGGTGACAGGTGCTTCCTGGAAAAGAAAGAACAAACAAAAGTTAACCCTTAAATCAACTGACATGGTAGCAATATGAAGCAAGCCTAATCATGCCTGGGTCCCTTGACATAATCTTCACCCAGCTATGAGATTATGATTCATTGACTCCAGGAGGAAATTGCAAAGTTATAATGGTAAGAGAAGCAGCCAATTGTGTTGAGGGCTTTGCCATCTTAATCAGCCATAGTGCAGATTGCTGCTCACATACCATGCTATTTAATGTTCTCTACTCTGTAAGAGGGAGGCAGGATTTGATTTACAAGCAACAACAGCAAACTTGAAAGACATAGTAAGGCAAAGAAACTTCACCAGCTATAAACTGGCAAAACTAGATATTAGTAAATGGAAACAATTTTCATGTCTGTGACTTTTGAAAAGTTGTGATTTTGTTGTTGTTTAAAATCCTTTAAAAAATCTTTCCAGGAAGAAATGCCTGAATTCTAGTGTGGTTATTAAACAATAGTTCAAGCCACTGTTTTGTAACATAAAGGGAAAATAAAGTATCACACAAAATAAAATATCAAATAAAGATGCACAAATATCATCCCTCAGCCAGATGTGGTGATACATCCTTGTAATCCCATGACCTGACCAGGGTAGGGGGTGGGGGGAATCAGCAGTTGCCGGTCACCCTTGGCTATTCAGAATTGAAATTTTCTCTGGATCACACTAGACTCTGCCTTGAAAGAAAGAGAGGGGGGAGAAGAGAGAGGAAAGAAAAGAAAGAAAAGAAAAGAAAAAAGGAAGTAAAGAAGGAAGGAGAGAAGGAAGGGGAAAAGAGCAGTGCATGGTAGAAAAAGTTTTTTGACTCATGGTTTCAGAATCATTTTAGTTCATCACCACTGTCCATGGTTAAGTGGCTCCATCGATGGTGGTGAGAGCATGTGGTGCTTACTATTCACTGGGCAGAGGACCATAAAGAAGACAGTTAGCCTGAAACCAGGGGACACAATGATCTTCAGTCCATTCCTACTGGTCTACATCCATGGCCAGGCTTCTACTCCTACAGACTCTACAGCCATCAAAACAGTGCCTCAGATTGGGCACCAAGCATCTACAACCTAAGCCTTTGTGGGTCATTTAAAGTTTAAACTACATTACCTCTTTCAGAACTATTTTACCAGAGCTCAGTGAAGCTGGGAGAATAAAAGAGGAAGCCAACTTGGGTGAACTGAAGAATGGTGGAATAAGGTAAAAAGATAAATGCTGCTACTCAGAGCTCAAGTCAGGAAGAATAATAAAACCTATCTTCAGCATCCACTTCCATGTGGCTAGACATTCATTTCAAAAAAATAGGTTGTCTGTGTGTTTGTTTTAGCAGATATAAGCAAGGTATTTTATTTAGCTTTAATGATGTAAAATAAGACAGGATTGTTTTCAAATCCAAATTGATATTATAGGAAGAACTCAGATCCAGATATTGGGGAAAAGCTGAAAGATCAGAGATACAGAAGAACAAGCCACAGTCACTTCTCACCACTCTGAATCTTCAGGCCGAATAGGGTAGATTCTATCTTCACCAATCCTCAGACTAAGGGGGCACAAGGGGAGAACGCTGTCTCCTCACACCTTATATTTCTTTCTCTGCCCAGTCATATCACTTCCTGTTACAAACTTTCTAGTACTCAGATTAAGGTGTGTGCCACCACTGCCTGAGTCTCTTTGGTCTTGAACTCACAGAGATCCAGACAGATCTCTGCCTCTGCCTCTGGAGTGCTGGGATTGAAGGTGTGTGTCACCACTTACTGATCTCTATGGCTAACTCTGTCCTCTGAGCTTCACACAAGCTTTATTTCTTTGGAGCCTACACAACATATTACCACACAGGATTCTTTTTCTAGAGAGGCAATAGGAAATTTTCCTAAGTCAGGACAGTGATGAAATATAGCATTACTAACAAATATTCCATGTGCAAATACAGCATGTGCAGAGGGAAGAGTTATGAAACACCAGGCAGAAGGACCAGGTGGGTAACAGAAAAAGAACTGGAAAGGGAGGCTGTGTTATGCATCAGAAGGTATCTGAGATATAGGGAGTTTGTGTTGTTTCTTCTTTCTAGCTTACATTATATTGAATTAACTTGAGATACACTCATATAAACTGATGTATAGGTCTTACAGAAAGAAATCTGATTCCTTGGGGTTTGATGAATTTTACTTAGACCAGTCAAAGTATATATCCCATTCACAGAGATTATTGGTTTTGCTCATGTTACATGGCTTGATGTGAACAAGGGAATGAGATGCTATTTCTAGACTTTGTTGTTCCTACATTGAATGACATACAAATCCCCTTTCAAATAACAGGATGTATCACATCTGACCTCCATATTTTGCACATTAATGACCAGCAATCACACAATTATCTGTATAATGAGGTTTTAACTTGGGCTGGAAGTTTTCTCATGTGCCTTCATGTACAACTAAGCATAGAAAAGAAGCTGACATTTTGTAACAGTGTTATCTGAATGACCTACTTGACAGTCTTATAAATTGGACCAGAGCATTATATTCAGCTCAAGTTGTTGAGAGAGATTACATAATCTTCACACAGTATTCTGCTTATAAACACCACTGCATCTACCAATGTAGTCTTTGTTCACAGAGCTTCCAGAACTCTCCATGCCTCCAGTCTGTTCACCTCTTTCCCTTGCCCTAAAGTTTGAGGGGTTAGCACTTTGCATGATTCAAATAAGTTAATGATAGTTGCCCATGCCTTGCCTGAGATAGGGAGCAAACTTGTGATCCACAGAAAAGGGAATGTTAACAACTAAGAAAGGGAAAAATGGAAACTAATACATTGTAATATTATTTTGACACAGACATGAAACACAATAGGTGTTCAGTAATGAGGATTATTTCTTCCTTTATCTCAACAAAAGGAAAGTTGAAGATATATCAAGATGAGTGGGAGAAAACTTGAGAAAGAGGAGATATATATATTCTTTGGTAGTGGAAGTGGATTGAATTGTAAAAGTACTGGTCTCAACTTTTGCCCCCAGAATCAATGAATATGACTTTGTTTTTGGAAAATACAACATGAAGGTAGAAATTAAGGTAAGAGTCTTGAGATAAGACCATCTTGGAATTTTAAAATGCTTTAATTCCAGTGGATAATGGCCATAGAAGGGATTAGAGCAATATATCCACAAGCCAAAAAATGCCTGGTGTCACCCAAATCTGAAATAGGCCAGAGACAGCTTTCCTCTGGAGTCTTTAAAAAACTCAGTTCTGCCAAAACTTTACTTATGATCTCTAGCCTCCAGAATTACAAGGTAATGTATTTCAGTTGTTTCAGAGCACCACATGTGTGACATTCCAAAGCCATTAAACAAATATCCTGGACAGAGAATGACCCTTTATCAAACAAACAAACAAACAAACACAAAACCCCAAACAAACATTTTAGAATTATTACTGAGACTAAATAAGCATATTACATTAGAAGTAGAGTGAGATTTTTTTCATTTAATAATTTTAATATTTGCACATTTCTGAGCATGGTTTTCTCATCTAAATCCTCAGGAATCCCCAGACATTATTCTCATTATTTCACATTGTTCCTGGCTTGTAGTAAGAAGTTTCTGGCCTGGACTAGCCCCAAGATCTACACCAGTGTCCCAAATAGAATGTCCTCAGCTGGTTGGTTCCAAATAATCACACTAAGTCTTATATTAATTACATGCTGTTTGGCATATGGCTCAAGCTTATTGCTTGCTAGCTCTCAAATCTTAACCCATTTCTATTTATCTATGTCTTTCTACATGGATTGTGGCTTACCTTTACATCTTCCTCTCTTGTTGGCAGTTCACAGTGTCTCTTTCTGACTCTGCCTCCTTCCCCTTTACCTATGCTGAGTTTTCCTGCCTGCTTCTAAGATGCCTTGCCAAAGACCAAAATAGTTCCTTCATTATCTAATGATAATTCATAGCATACAGAAAGACATCCCACATTGTTTCCCCTTTTCTGTCAAATCAAAAAGGAAGATTTCAATTTCAGGATAGCACAATTATATATAACAAAAGAACTATCAAGTAAGAATTATAGTTCAATATCTAATCTATTTGTATTTAGCAAAAATTTAAAAATCCATTATCTACCATATTCTTGTATTTCACATCTAATTTACCTTTTATTATAACCAAAGAAAACTATAATTATAACTAATATTCAACTAAATCAAAGACCACAAAAGGATATAATGAGTAAACAGGAAGTGCAAGCAACTTACAAAATCTAGAAATGACAGAGATGACAGCTGGCTGCTTGGAGAATCACCCAAAGTTTCTCTGTAATGTCAGGGCACCCAATTTTAGCCTATAGGCTTAGAGTCTCTGGAATAGAGTCTTCTTTCAGTGAAGCAGGAAATTTGAAGGACTGCTCTACTTATTCTGGCATAGTTCATCAGTTGCTTTACTCTGTGTCCTGTGGAATGTCTGCCAGTTTTCTCTGTAAAGAAGGAAACTGAAGGATCATCTCTGCTTGTTCTGCCAAAGTTCAGAGGTCATATTCCTATGAGTCCAGCATGTCCAGTTTATACAGCATACTGTCAAGCAGTTGAGGCAAGAACAGTTCCTTTTTTAGTGGTTATCTTTTACCATAAAGAAAGTCAACTCCATATGGAGCTTCTTTGGTGCCCATATCTTACTGAAGCAGATTGATGTTGCCAGGAGTAGACGTATCTCACTGTCCAGAAATGTCTAAGTTCTTAAAATATTTTAAATGCCATATTCTGAAGGTTTTTAAATTTTTTTATTATTATGAATAAAGAAGTCATATTTTCTATCCTTGTATATACTTATTCAAGGTCCCTTCCCCCTCCCACCACATCAGGGCATTCTCTCTTCTCCACATCTCCCCATCCCCCTGCCATGGGCAGGCAGTCCCAAGGTCCCACTGTCCCAATATTGCTTAGTTCAACCTCCACTCCTGGAAAATCCAGTTTTCTCCCCACAACATCAAGACTGAGTCAGGTGTTCCTCTAGAGAGAGTGGGATCCAAGGAGTCAATCCAAGGTATTTCTGATCCCAAGCGGAACAGTGGTTGTGGTTTTCAGCTTGGGCATGCTTTACTTTTTGCTTTTTTGTTTAAATTCCACTAATGAGTGAGTACATCCCCTACTTATCTTTCTGGGTTTATAATACCTTGCTCAGGAGGATATTCTCCAAATCCATACCTACCTAACTGAAATATATCTTTGTAACTAAAAAACTAATAAGACTATAAGTTTGATTATCATAGATGATTAATAATCTTCATTTTTAATTATATATTATAATTTTAAATGTTATATAAACATAATGTAACTTTTCCTTAAAAAAGAGTATAATATGCATATTAAATTTGTATCGATAAAACAAATTCATATCAATGTAAAATATTTTGAGGTTAACAATTATTTTGGGGACTAAAGTAGATTCAATAATCTATCTTTTTTATCATTTCTATATCATATCCTCCCTTTTTCCTTAGAAAGAGATTGACTATGACCATTAACCATTTATAATAAAAACAAACATTTATAAATAATATTTTGGGAATTTGGGCATAGCTTTCCATAAACTACTTCCTGCTTATAGGGGGCACTGGCAATCTTATGGGGGTCCTGAGCCTGGATCATCTTAGTTGACAGCCTTGAAGTTGATGTGGTCATTTCTTCCCATCAGAGATTTTTCAGGGGGTTTCCTTGATCAAGCCTTATTAGCCTGGATGCTAATCTTCTGGAAACAAAAGCATAACCTCTTTTACAAAGCAACATATCCTTAGACCTAAATTTCAAAGTAAAGATACCTTTAAAAATATATATATATATAGCACCCTTTACAATAAAATCTTTTTGCAATTAGCTCATTAACAGTTAAAAATTAACATCCATATCATCTCTTCCTTTAGACCACTAGATGATAAAGAAAAGTAAGTTTATATAATTTTATTTACCTTAAAACAGCTAAATAATACTATTTGTTCTTGAGATCATAAAGAGTTAATATTTTGGAGGTGCTGGAGACAAAACTCAGAACACATGGTATGAGTACATGTGTGCATATATTATGTGTATATAGTATGCATGATGTGTGTGTAGTGTGTGTGCATGTGTTATGTATGTGTCTGTATAGTGTGTGTGTGTAGTGTGTTTGTATGTAGGATGTGTATGGTGTATGTATGTGTGCGTGCCCACCATGTATATGCACTATAGTCAACTCTAAATAAACAGATCTAAAGATGATAAATTATTGGTCCTTCTCACATGTTCTCTCCTGGTTCCATACTGAATAATTAATCATGAGATCTGCTTGGAAAGTTCTAACAACCTTCTTATAACCTCCATATACAGCAGAGGGGATATTCTTTTTGTGTAATGATCTGTTTCTACCACTAAACATAATATCTCACAGAAGGATTATGTACTCAATACTGCATTGTCAAATATAAGATTAAACCCCAGTGGGCAAGATAAGGATCCATAAATGTCATTGGACTCTTCAAAGAGTTGTTACTTTCTTGTGATTATGATTTTAAAAAGAGATATTCATTTTGGCTTATTGTTTCAGAGGTCCATGCCAACTTCCTTCAATATGGCTGTGCCTGTGGTGAGGAAGAGAATTGAATTGTGTCAGAGAGAGAATCAAAGAGGGTGAGAAGCTAATGTCAAGAACCCAATGAGCCTTTAAAGGCATGTTCTTTGTGACCCCTGTCCATCTCTAGGCTCCACTTTCTCATAACCTACTTCACTATGAGCCCATTGATGAGGGTAGTATCTTCATGAGCCAATAACCTCTCAACTGTAACACCAAATGGGAACTAATCCTTCAACAGAAGAGTCTTTAGGGAGGACACTTTATTTCCAAATCTTAGCAGACCTCATCTAAAAGTTAAGAACTACTTTATGAGGATAACATGACCTTGAAGAGCTGGTGATCTGAGAGCATCCTCAGTCCTGTTGAGGCTTTGGTATTGGAACAGTCACAGAAAGTACACTTCCTTCCCTTCTTGCTTTTCCTTCTCCTTATTGCTATTTTGGTGCTGCTGTTTATTTTTGAGGTAGTATTTGAATTACATTTCTCCATCCCTTTTCTTTTTCCAAACTCTTCTACATAGCCCTTCTCATTTTCCTTCAAATCCATAGCCTATTTTATTTATTAATTGCTAGCTTTTGCATTTATGTATTTGTGTATACATAAATATTCTTAAATATAATCTGCCAAGTTCATATGTCATTTGTGAGTGTGTTTTTAAGGTTGACCATTTATCATTGGCCAGCCAGTTTTGAACACTCTTGGGAAAAGTCACTTCTTCCCCTCCCAGCCTCACTCAGCTGCCTGTAGTTCTCTGTGTAGAGTTGAGACATTGTGAACTTTTTTGCCCAGTTTGCCACATCTATTTGTGTCATAGTAGTTCAGCTCATATTTGGGTAGTTCATGTTGGTGAGACTTTACAGTTGTAGCTTCTGACATTACTAGAAAATATAATCTCATAGCAAACTTATTGATCCTCTGTTTCCTATGATCTTTATGTCCCTTTTCCTCAATATCCCCAGGAGTATTTTTTAGATGTGTCCATTAGGACCTTTTTGAGACACTTTGGAATTGTCATTACTATTAAGAAATTGTGGAATCAAATTTTAGCAGATAACTGCAAAACAAAATGGTCCCTTTAAGAAAAGTAGGAGAAGGGATGTGTTTGTAATTTACTACTAGTCAGACACTGTTAAAAGATAAGCCAATTTGCTTATCTTGCTTCATTTTATTTCTGCAAGAAACATACAGTATTTTGACATCACTTACAATCTATACAGGTAGAGAAATTGACAAACAGTGGACAAAAGACTCACAGTTCTTAGCTTCCATGGTTTTGTTTAATATCTTACACCTTCAATTTTCTTCTTTGTGTTCTTTTGTGGCAGCAAAATGAGACACAATTAAAAGACCACAGTCATGGCAGAGAGATTCCAACCAAAGTCTCCTGGCTTCAGCCTCTGTTTCTCCAGCATGTCCCTCTGTCTGATTTCCGTGTGGGACAACTTTTCACTTTTCTCTCTATTTTTTATGTCAGGACTGTACCTTGTGTTATTGGTTTCCATTGTGTAAGCAATTTTAGTTCTTTAATTATTTTTCTAAGAATTCCAGAAATCTTAGTAACTCCCTCCAAGGAGAGAGTCTTGCCCAAGCTGAGAAAACATTTTTGGCAGCAATGAAATACCTTCAAATTGGTTCTAATTAAGTTCATAAAGGCACTGACATGCTTGAAAAAAGCAAAAGAGAAAGCAGGTTGGAAAGCTTTATTGAACAAACTCCAGATATTAAATTTTCTGGAAAGAACATAACAGAAAACTTGGAAGTGTCTCAGAAAAAAAAAATGAGTGGCAAAACATACCACAGGTGGATTTGGAAACAAGTCCTCCTCCCCTTGAGCAAGCAGATTTGCGGGGTCCATACCAGCCCTTGGTCCTGTGTATGTGGTACAAGCCCAAAGTAAATGTGTGGTTGCCCCCTCCTATGCTGAATCTCATCCTTTAGGACTATCCTAGTTTCTGCTTTGAAGGCACAGATGTCAATTGCTTCTATTCTTTAAAGTTGCTGGACAAGGCAGCAAAAGTCTGGCAAAAGATAGAGTTCAAAATTGTGTTTGGTAGAGAGAATCTCTTGGTGTAACTGGGAATAGCTTAAACTCATAGGCCAGACTGACTCTGGGCTCATGATCTTCCTGTCTCTGCTTCCTGAGTAGTGAGACCGCAGGCACAGGTACCATGCCCAGATTCTGGAAAGAAAAGCTAATTATCGTAGCATGAGCAATGGGAAGAGCTTATCCTCTTGATAACATTTGACTATCCCTCCGATTAACTCATTTGATTTCTGTTCAATGAAACAACTCCAGCTTGGACATATCAATAGCATTTACTCAGAAGTTATTCACAGGGGACACCCTTTTGTGACTCCTTAAATACTCATTGATCTTCTAGGCAAAATTTCTAGGTCTTTGATTACAGATTAAATAAATATTAGGGTGACTGAAAATTATTGTAACTATAGACAGAAAGTTGTTGTAAGGTTGGTCCACTGGCATTCACAGAGGCCACTATGCTCTTTGACTTTCTGCAAGCTTTTGCTGCACATGGTGTTTGCATGACCTTGTCATTGTCTCTGAATTTTTGACAAGGTGATCCTTGAGTCTTTGCTCTGGTGAAATATATGCAAACTCTGGTCTAACGCTCTGCTTCCTCCAGTCCTTCTGAACTCAGTGTGCTCAGTTGTATGTTTCCTTTAAGGAATCTAGCAGTGCGAAGGCCAAGTGAGAAGATGAGGGAGAAGATGCGCAATTCACCTCTCATGAGTTCTACCAGGCCATGCCTGTTTGTGTGTGCGAAAAGCTTCTGTATATGCACCACATCCTTCCTTATGGTTTTTCATTACTTCACCTTTTATCCTGCCTCCTCTGACCTCACATCCTTTCCTCTACAATCTAAAGAATGGAAGGGTCCAGAGGGAAGTAGAAATCTTGGAAATTCATGGTCATAACCTATCTTAGATTTATTAGGAACAATAACAAATGTTCCAAAGAAGCAAATGAAAATGAAAATATTTATGACCTTAAATAGTAGCCAGAGCTTACCCTTGCTATATAATCTTCCTGCTCCCAATTCTAAGAAAAAGGGGTAACAAGGCAAAAGGAGACCATGCTTCATAGACTTGATCACTTTCTATTCTGCAGCCAAGCCATCGTGTCTAGGATGTTCAGAGCTATTTGGGGGGACAGAGAGACTTAAAAAACACAGGTTCCCTTTATTGCTATTAAGCTGGTTCCAATACATTGATGCACATGCTTTCAATAAGGACATTTTCACATCTGACTACAGGATTTTGAAAAAGGTTTATTAATTGAGGAAACACCAGAATTTGGTCACTAATAACCTCAACCCTAACAGATGTGTTTTCCTTGGCATATAATGAACTGGATAAAATTTGGAAATTTTCTATAAAAGCATGAAATCTTTGATTTAGGAAAAAGAGAGTAATTTCAATCTGCTCATGCTTGGCCAGGTGTCTGGCTTCTCTTCTACACAAACCCATAGCTTCCCAAAGGCAGCTTCCTACAGGCAAGGGTTACACATTGCCAGAGTTCACCAAATCTTGTTGTTTTATCTGTGGGAGGAAAATCTTTCATTTTGGTTACCCACTTGGCTATTTATAGAGATTGGATTCGTACCTTCTGATTCACAGCAGTTAAAATATGAACTGCAGGTGCTATCTCCTCTGCTAAGCTTCCTCTGAGATCCAGCAAACCTTTTAATGCTCTACTCTTCTCCTCCTCCCCTAGAACTTGTCTACCTCCCTTTGCAGCTCCACTGAGCAGCTTTACATATAGCTTTAGCTATTCTGAAACCTTGTACATTCAACATGATGAAGACGCCTGATCAACAGACCAGGTCTTCCTTAGCTCAGTAAGAACTTCTGATAGATCCCTTAAAAAAACACTTTCAGAGACTTGTTTAGCTTTTCATAGTTGAGGTCAAGTCCACCACATCCTGTGATTCCCTGTAGAGGATTGCATTGGATGCTACAGTTAGGCATTCAGCAGTGGAACTATTCCATATAAACAAAACATTATTTCCCTAAAATTCAGGGAATGTGATAGATGAGATGAGTTGAATTCCAGAGCTATGGGGCAAGGCATTATTTGTACAAATCAAATTTTCAATATGGCTACCTATAAGATGTAAGCATCTGGAGCAGATGGTTTGTGTTTATGTGTATCTTTCCCACTCAAACACTGGCTAAGCATCCTATCCTTTTCATCATCCCCTGTTTCAGATTCTCTGGACTAACATGCCTTGACACGTCTCCAGGTTTATATTTTTTATATTTTATTTGTGAAGCTTTCCCTTAGTGGTCAGAAAGAAAAAAAAAACTTACATACACACACACACACACACACACACACACACACACACACACACTTTTTTTTTCTGTTTATCACCAGTAGCTATCAGAACCAGGCATACAGTGTATAATAAACATTTGTATATTGGAGTTGCTCCAAATTTAAGACCCACAAATGAACTTAGATTGTTTCTATTAGATGCACTAGAGAAGACAGATTGAGTCATGGAATGTGGTGAGAACATGTACAGATCTGTGAGTTGCTCACAAATATGTGCTTTCAGTTCAAGATCTCATTCATATTTCTTCTTCTAGTCATGTAAAAAGAATACAATGTGCTTAATTAAGTTGCAGCTGAATGATTTTTATATTAACACAACTCAGCAGGCATTTCAGTACATATTTTAGTAGTTCCAGTGTGCATGAAGCAATTAAATACTCAAATTTGCATCATTTTTCTTTCTATTTTGGATGATAGTCACATGTTAACCTAACTTTGCATCTGGAAAATGTTCAGATAATGTGTAGGAGACTTTTCCCTGGCTGAGAGATTAAGTAGGTATAATCACTGTTCGAGAAACTTTTATAATGGACAAACACAGACAGCTGAGAGCAACTGAAGACCAAAGTCGTCCTCCTCCTTTTCCTCCTCCTCCTCCTTTTCCTCCTCCTCCTCCTTTTCCTCCTCCTCCTCCACCTTCTTCCTTAGCTGCTATGGTTTGACATGGCTTATCTCCCATGTTTGTATGTGGAAGGTTGGTGCTCACTGTGATTCTTAGGCAAAAGAACCTATGAGTGGCTGGGCCTCCTGGAAGACATTTAGATCAGAGAGGCTTGACCCTCAAGAATAGATTAAATAACAAATTAAAGCTGTCCCATAAAATCTCATTTAAAAGTGAGGTCACTTATACACTTTGGCCCTTATTCAAATAGAGTCTTCTTTTGATTTTTTCGTTCTATATTATGCTGTGGCACCTTTACCAGGTGGCAGCCATAATTTCTGGAACATCTAGTCTCCTGTGTCCTAATTTAGGTAGAGCTCCTCTTTTGTTTTGTTGTTGTTGTTGTTTTGTCTTTGTTTTACCAGAGCACCCAGTCTTGAGTATTTCATTTTGTCAACACAAAATCACCAAGATAAGAAACTGGGACCAAGAAATTGAATTGTTATTATAGAGATACGATTAAGTGTGTGATGAGCTGTAGACCTGTGATTAGTAGAGGCTAGACCAGGTTGGGAAACAGGCTAGAAAGCATGCATGCCCATAAACAGAACATGAAAAGTGATTCTAGTGAGATCTCAGAGAAAACTGAAGAGACCAGGAATGTGAACAATTATGCACCTATCTCTGTAGCTTATACAAATATTTCGGGGATATTGGAGCTTACAGTAGCTCCAAACAAGTCAACCTTCGCCAGCCGCCCTTTGCCCTACATTCCTTCCAATTATGGGGAAGGAAGTCAGTTAAGGACTAAGGCAGGCCCACAGCTGTGTCAAGATAGCCACAGACTTTTGCAACCATCTTAAACTAATACCCTGTAATCAAAGTGGAGCATCTCAGAATATACCGTGACTCAAGACCTAACCTCAAGAGTATAAAAATTCTTTGACTCACCACCTGGTTTATCAGGTTTTATTTCCCCCATTAGAAGAGGCTGCAACCTCTTAGTGTCACAGTTTCGAAAGCCCAGACTCTGTCAGTGTCCCCAGAAATTTTGGAATCCTCAGTGTTTGGGATAAAATTTGCTTGTGATTAATAGACTTCAATGACCTGGTTCCCATTATTTTTTGCAACTCCAGGACCATCAAAACAAAGAGACCAGAAAGGGAGCTGGGATTTCTTAGATATTCATTGAGTGTTTGTGACCAGAACACTGATGGAAATGGGTAGTAAGCAACTAGTTGATAAAATGAGTAGATGAAAATGAGTATGATCCCGATGGAAATTAGAAAAAATCCCACTCTCTCTACTACAGTATCGAAAAGAACCTGGCTATATTGTGGACTAAGGAATGTCTAACAAGAGCCATTTCTACACAAAATCAGAAAAGCCTACATGAGTGGTTTAAATCATTTTTTATTTGATGATAGAAGAAAGAGATTATTTAAAAGAGAAAAGGAGATGGAGATTTGGAGGAAAGTTTCATCCTGGCCAGGGAAGGGCAGAGAAGAAATGTGTAAGATATGCCCTGGAGGCTGCTTATGCAAACTAAAATGGGTCAAGTGTTGTACATTCTGCCAATGGGAAAAATGTCAAGATCATGACAAAACTCTACATGGCCATCTCTCTTATTGCAAGCCCATAGGTCTTTGAGGCAGCATAGGTTCAAGAAATGGGCCTGGTAATATTTCTACTGGCTTCCAGATTAAGGTCACTTTAGGACTTAACTTATACTTTATAGCATATTTTCTGAGTCTTTCCAGATGTGGAAGATGGTCCAGGTATCTTAGGCTACCACTCTAGAGGAAGCCAAACAGAGACCTTCACACACAATCTATTCTCTAGTCTACAAACATACAAAGTGCAAGAGCAATGGGGTCCTGGCAAGTTCTACCTAGACTTCAAAGAAACCCTGAAAAGATGGGCAGAGGCTTGTGGTAGAGCTGTCTGGGTGGTGCTTTTGCAGCAAGTCTGCAGGTAATACTGTGCGACAGCAAAGCCATCACACTGCAGTACCAGCAGGGGAGAGCTAAACAGTTTAGTGTGCAGACAACACAACAACCACATGAACTGTCACCAGCAAAGCAACAGAAGCTAGGAAGCCCACAGTTTCAGGGACAACCTCTAGTCCCAGTATATGTGGATTACCTGTCCTATACCATTGACATTTAATATCTGTTTTGCTAAGTGTTGGATCTTTTGGAGGACTGCAACTTCTTTCTCTGGGTGTAAGCATATTTACACTGATCCTGTTCCACTACTTTATTTGCAAGTATGCATTTTGCTTTGTTTCATATTCTGTTTTGATATGAGTCTTGTTTTGTCTTTAATGGGTTCATGGATGGAAGTAGTTTGAGTCCCAGAAGAAATTTTAAATTTGAACATTTAATGATTGCGGAATAACCTATGGTTTTGAGGCTATTGGCATGGAATAAAGACATTGTATGTTAAGTTAGACATAAACTTTGAAATTTGACCTGATGTTTAATCTTGATCCAGAATTGACTAAGGGACACACCTCTGGGTAGACACCTATGAGGGCACTTACAGGAAAAATTAAATGAAGGGAGAAGACTATCCTCCAAGATGGGAGGTATCTTTCTTGTGGAATGAGCAGTCATCATGTTCTCTGCGACTCCAGCATTAGACGACTATTGTTGGACCATTTAGTCTCTGTCATTCTAGTAAAACCTCTCTCTCTGTCTCTGTCTCTCTGTCTCTGTCTCTCTCTGTCTCTCTCTCTGTCTCTCTCTGTCTCTCTCTCTCTCTCTCTCTCTCTCTCTCTCTCTCTCTCTCTCTCTCTCTCTCTCTCTCTCTCTCTCTCTCTCTCTCTCTCTCTCTCTCTCTCTCCCACACACACCAGTCCTGAAAAACATGCCTGGTTTGAATATCATCTATCACCTAAAGTTTCATCTGCTGATTTGTTGATTTCTAGTTTGGAAAGCCTGAAGCAATGATTTCAGAGAACTGAGCATACTAAAACAAAAGGAGGTCATGAGCATGCCTACCTGAACAGACTAGTGCTACCTCACCAGACCACTAAAAAGTAGGTCACCCTCCCATATGCATTATGGCTGTATGCATATAGAATTTCCCTTTCCATGTCACTGTGCTGTGATGTAGCCAAGAGAGAAATGGATTTGCCCAATGCTGTGCTCTTTCAATGTATAGTAACTAGTATTATGAGTCAAATAAATCTCTTTCCTTTTTAAAGTGCCCAGCCACAGTCAGTTCATGATAATAGCACTAAGCAGACTCAGACAGTAACAGAACTGGGTACACACCCAGATAGGTTACATTAAAAAATCTAAACAATTATTTATTATGTTCTCTGGCAAAAGTGAAAGACCCTGTCTGAAAATATTTCTAAGGTGAGACTGTCTCAAAACAGCTACAAAACCATACTACCTTTGTGCCATTACCTTATGGCAGGCAGTCATTGCAGGAAACCCAGCAGTGCCTTCTGTGAAATCTCACTACTTCAGACACTAATCTTCGTAAAGCTTTGTTAACTCTTTTGTGATGCTGACTCCCACCGTTTTTAGGGCTTGAAACCTTTTCATGGAATTCATGAAGCTCCTGGAAGTCCTCAATTGGTGTCTAGAGTTCTCCCTTCTGTTGTACTACCTGACTCTGGTACCCACTGAGGACAGTAGTCACCACAACCTCTCTGAATCTCAAGTAACTCAATGATTTACCAACCTTCCCCCTTTATTCTACGGTCCATCTGCTTTCCCCATGTCATTCTCTCTCTTTTTCAAAAGATGTTACCAGTGGTAAACTCTGTGCTTACAAAGCATTGGTCATATCACAATGAACATGAGTAATCCTGTTAATTCCTCTTTATTATCTGTGGTTCTCAATTGAGTGTTAATTTGACTCTAATTATACCAAAAGATTGTTGTATTTTTGAAAATTATGTGGTGAGAGTTATGCTTAGTGTAGTTACTGACATCATGCTAGGAAAAGTTGGGGTGCTGGTAAGCATTCTACAGTACCCTGCACAGTCCTCCAGACTGAGAGATTGTCCAGTTAGTCTAAAAAGGGCCAAACATGAAAAGTGTGTCCAACACTACTCAGATTCTACCGCTGTGATGAAATTGGGTACTCCAAAAATAAGTGTTTAGGAGGTCTTAACTCTCAGGTATACAGAATGTTATCTTATTTAAATATAGTCATTATTTTATATGTGATTCAGCATGGCTCTCTGATCCAACATATGATTTAGTCTTTATAACAACACCACCTAAGTGAGTCTATTCTACCAAGTTATAAGTAATCATCCTTGCAAGCACAAGGCTATGAATAAATAAATGAATAAGAAAAAGAAGCAAATATAAGACAATTAAAAAACACTGTTGCTTTACATAGTTTTCAATTTTTGAAGTATGAGTTTCAAAATCATTATATTTCCCTTAAAGACCTTGTATTGAAGCTATTGAAGAGAAGCTAGTACCACAAATGGACGGCTCTGGCTGAGGCACTCAAAATTCCCTACTCGTGTTTGCCGTAAGTTCTAAGTATTTAAAATAATCTCATTTTCTGGTTTTGTGAATTTGGGATTTAAAATGCTGAAATGCCTATGCAAGCCACACTGGGTTACAAGCTAGAATACTACCAATTTTACAAAGATTGATGGCTTTGAGAAGGCTCTCCTCTCCGTCTTTGCATATTGCTTTGTTAGCTGTTTGAGGCCCTTGAGGGAACCCATTATTATAACAATATAGCAGCTAGAGATGTTTATAGGAATGAAACTGATCAGGTGTATAAAACATGTTGAAATGTTCAGGAACAAGCAAATTAGCATTCACTTGTTGGATATATATATATATAAATGAGATATATATATTATATAAGGCACAAAAGGCTTAAAGTTTATTTGAAGTATCTGAAATTTTTCTGTACATTCTGTGAAAAATAGAAGCTAATCAAACAAGTATAAACAGTACTTGGTTTCAGGTTAGATTTAGAAATTAATTTTACTAGATATTTTTCCCCAGAAGCTGCTTTAAAAGATTTTTTAAAAGTAGTGTCTAGTTTGTACTTGCACATTAATTGTCAGGAACAGAAGCTACTCTAGGTATTGTTTGCTGCAAACAAAAGCTTCTGTGAGACTTAAAAACACAAAGTTCAAGTTCAGTTTATGCCGTCTTAGGATTAGCTCAAAAACAATTCTTTCTGATGGAAATGGTACCCATGTCAATAGCAAAGAGGCTGACCAAATGAGGCAGACAGGGAGACATCCAGCAGGAGAGAGGAGAGAAGAGGGTAGGAAAGGGGGAGATTTCAGGTCTTGAGTGTCAAGAATAAATAAGAACCCTTAGACAGAAGCCAAAATTCCAGAACAGGCAGAGTATGCAAGAGGCAGCTGAAAACCATTCCCCAGTGCCTCCCACTCTCAGCAAGAAATTCTTCCCAAAACACACAAAATGAAAGCAACTGGCCTTCCAGACAGCTTTTACCAGAAATGGCCGTGATCGTCAAAAGTTTAGAAAACAATCAAGGCTTTTGTTGGTGTTTGCTTTCACAAAGGCTGAGCCAGCCCATGGCTCCCTTCCTTTCTGTCCCTACTCTTTTAGAAATAATAAAATTCTTATTAAAACAGCAACCACAATTTCTGTCAACAAGATATGTATTGGTTCATCCTTCAAACACTTCATCTCTTGGGAGGCAAGACCTTCAACTGAGGAAACATTTCTGTCACATTGGCCTGTGGACATGTCTGAAACTTCTGGATCAGTGACAGTTATTGAGAGGCTAATCCCACTGTGGATGTGCCACACCTGGGCAGATGTTCCTGAATATCTAAGAAAGCACACTAAAAAGCAAACTATTAAGTTCCTGCATAGGCTCTGCTGCAGTTCCTGCTTACCAGTTCCTGCTGTTGCCCTGACATCCTCTATCCTTAAGATGTTATAAATCCTCTTCACCCCAGAGCTGCTTTAGGCCATGGTCTTTGTCTCAGCAGAAAGCAACAAGAATGCACTGTACTCAAATATGTTGTCTGTTCCCTCTGTCAAAGCCACGTCAACTATGCAGCTGCCCAAGAAACCATCTGTGCTTCTCTTGACTGGGCCCTAGTGGAGCACAGAGCAAAGGCCTAAATGGAGAACTATTTAGATCATTTATTGCAGGGTTTTGGGGTTTTTTTTATTATTATTATTCTTTTGTGAGGAGAAGAAAAGGAAGAAGCAGGTCAGGTAGGACAGGGTTCTCAAAATAGCAGCTCTGAGAAGATCCTTGCCCTGAACCAGGAAATGGAAGAAGACAGGTCTGGTTCCTGTTTCTTTGTTATCTCCAAAATGAGTAGCACCTCTGTCTATGGGCTGTGAGGAGGGTGATAAGACAGCACCTAGGACACCTAGAAGGGCCAGCTGGGCTGACAAGTTCATCTTCCTCTCCATAGTTGACCAGAGTTCTTCCTTTTATGAAAACCTCCTTTTACAGCAGACTGTATCCTATAAGAAACAGACTTTTATAAGGAGTTTAAAAATACCAGGTCTGAACAAGGACAATTTGCTTATGGCAACAAATGGTACCCCAAAGAGCTAGTGCCAGAGAAGCTGTGGCTATGTATTCTCCCAGAGTGCATCAACCCAGTGAGATGTCTGCTTCATTAACTTATCATACTGGTTTGAACTTGTTCTGACCCATGTACCTACAAAACCAAATTCTACTGGGCATGGTGGCACATGCCTTTAATCCTAGCTCTACAGCAGTAGAAACAAGTGGGACTTTATGAGTTAAAGGCTAACCTGATCTACATAGTGAAACCTTGCTTTAAAAACACAAAGTAAATATATGTGTAGCAATCTTATTTGCATTACCACCGTTGATAAGCCATGCTTATGATTCTTATCCTCTTTATAGTTATTGTTAATTTTTCCTCATTTTAAATTTATGTAACTGTTTTTTTGTTAAGTACAAAATAAAGAAGAAGGAAAAAAAATCCAAAAAAAACCAAACCAAAACAACAACAAAAAACTCACTAACAAAACGCATTTCTTGTTAAGGATTAAGGAGGTTCCCCTTGTCCTCCTGGAAACACGGTTACCAGGTCTGATACTATAACTGCCCTCATTATTTTAACTTTAATTCAGGAGGGAGAGCCTATGGACTAGAAAAACAGATGAACAGAATGATGGTTACATTCTGAGAATGTGTCAAAACAAAAAAGAACAATTCCAAGAAGAAAATATAATGGTGGAATAAATTAGTAGGAAAATAGCCTGAGGATAGAAAGGCAGATGAGTATCCTAACAGGCAAAGACAGGGTAAAAGGCCATAGGTCACACTGATATGACAAATAACCTTGGCTTCTTCCTCCAGAACAAAGTGGGCAGGCCTTGCCACTCCTCCATGGGCCTGAGGCTTTGGAGACCCTGCCATGGCTATGTGCATGCCAACAATATATATTCACTCAGGACTTCACTCACTCAATGCTTCCTCTGCTTCCTACACATAGGCTCCTAAATAGAACTTCCTTGCATTAAAGAGTTTATTGTACAGCTGGGTATGGTGCATGCACTCAGACAGATATCTCAGTTCTGGGTCAGCCTGGTCTACAGAGCAAGTTCCAGGGCAGCCAGAGCTCTATAGGAAAACCCTGTCCTAAGAATCAAAAAACAAAACAAAAAACCAGTGAAGTTAATAAACGCATTCCTCCCCTTTTTTGAAGAGAAGTTTTAAGTCTTTTAACAATTTATAGGTTTAAGTGGCCTTATTCTTAGAATACAAGTAAGGGCATGGATACAGAAGGAAGAAGGTTTATTCCAGATAATAAGGTCCTGGGCTCTTTCAGCCTGGCTGGGGTAGGCTCCTATCCTACCTAGAGGTAGGTTTCTTCCCATTCTGAGAAAGTTATCAGCAAACATCAGAAGATATTTATACTCCTGACAGAGATAGCAACTAATTAAAATTTAATTGCCAGTTATTTCCTCAGAATGTGTTTATCCTTTGTACTGGATGCATGAAAGGTGGGAGCTTAGTTTTGCACCCCAAAGTCAGGGCAGATGAAGCCTTCTCACTTTAGGATCGTGATTCTTTGTCCCAAAGGCACATTTACCTAGAACACTTAAGGCCTGTCTGTTAAGGGACCATGAGTCATAAATCCTCTTAATAGTTTTCCCCTTTTATTTAGGATAATAGAATATGACCTTTCTCTTGAATCTCCTGGGCATTTTGGTCAGTATAACCTCATTGGGTGGCCCATTTCTTCTCTGCTTCTGTGTTAATGGGTTTATCTTTAATTATGGAAAAGAATCAGCCAAGCAATTTTTAAATTTCATCTACCATATTGCCATAGATGCCATAGCTACTAGAAGTTTTAAGTGCCCTAGTTATTCACGTGTTACAGAGTACATGGACAAGTAGATTGTGGGTACAAGAATGTACCCTAACGTTTAGGTCAGGGCAGTTCAAAAGCTGGGACTGATCACAACTCCTTTGACTTTTAAAAAAGTTTACTGCACTTGTTACTGTACAAGTTCAATCAGTATGGCATGCTGGGATGTCAATAAGGCAGAGAACAAAGCCTCAGTGTTGGAAATAATACTTTCATATGCCATGTCAAGAGTTCTCCAAGGTACCTCAGTGGAGTCACCTGAGTGCCTGCATCACCAGTGAACCCATTGTGATATCTTTAAGGGCAAGCGTTATTGGAGCTGATAGCCATCCATTCACCCTTGGAGGGTGAAATATCACTTCTTAGATTTTACAGCACCACTGAGAAAAGGGTCCTGGCTTTCCACAACTGTGGGAAGCATCACCCATAGATTTTGTTCTCAGGAGGAGGGGTTAGGTCCTGCTTCAACCTAATATCCTAGACTTTGTTGAATCCCCATAGGAGGAGCCCTTATCCTCTTTGTGGAGTGGATGGTTATGTGGGATGGTGGGGGGCAGTTAGAGGGTGAGTCAGAGAAGGGGAGGGAAGAGAAACATATATATATATATATATATATATATATATATATATATATATATATATATATACTTTTAAATTAAAATGTCAAAAGAAAGAAAAATAGGCCAGAATTAATCATAATAATCACAACAAAATTATTTTGGAAATTCACCAAAAGTAACCCCCAAATAATTAATGAATAGAAAGAAATAAGTGTGGGGAGGGGAATTGTGTTCTCTGTAGAATTTCTCTGAGGCAGCAGGTACTTATGTGCCAGGGGAAATAACTGTCCCCAGGGCTAAGGCTGTTATTTGGTCTTGTCCCTTTGCTTGTGACAATTTCTCTTGGGCCTTTGGGATTGTCACTGTTTTATTTCTGATCTTGGAAACCTCAAAATCTCAAAATTTAAAAGTTACACTGCAGTGTCTAGGGGCCTACTGCCTCCTTGTACAGCTTCTTTCTAATGTCTGGAGTAGATGGATGGATGGAATAAGTATCCAGCCAAAACTAGCCATAGAGATGGACATGAGTTCAGGGAGCCACCTGACATTCTTATTTGGTCATCTGTCATCTACCTAATATGACTTCACTAAATAAATCTGTCTTTGCTTGCTTGCTTTTTTTTTTTTTTTAATGTGACCCTTAGAAAAAAATGCTAACTTTTCCTCATCAGAAATTTAATCAGCTAGGTACTATCTTGTAAAGTTTTGTCTTTTATAAGCCTGTTTGTGACTCAGACCTTCTGTGATGGGTTTTCAGTCTTATCTTTGCTGATATCTATTTCTATTTCTATTTTGGAACAGTCCTCTAATATAGGAGTAAACGCATGCCATCCCAAATTCTTTTTCATCTAACAATGTCTCCTTTTCTCTTTAAACATCTTTACCAAGAATATATTTCATATCTATAACTTACAAAGTTTTTTTTTAACTTAATGAATCTGATCTTAATTTTTGTCTTTTAATAAAATAACTATATTTCAATGAATACTCAAAAGGCCTTTCTGAGTCCTTGAGGTGTTACTGTTGTTATGCCTAAAGTCTCAACCCTGGAGAGACCACCAGAGACAAGGAAGTATCTGAATGCAAAAGCAAGGTTTATTGAATAGAGACGGGCTAGCTCGTCCGTTATACCGGAATCATGCAGGAGGGTTGATTAGGGCTGGGGTGGGGGTTGATTAGGGCTGTGGGGGGGGGAGGCTCCTTTTATAGCCCGAGGCTGTGATTGGGTTCAGGTGAGGATAATGGTACGAGTCATTAGTTAATTGGCTCGTGCTAGGGGCTTTATTATTATTATTTCTTCCTGTCATGTTTGGGCTAGTTTTGTGCAGGGTCCCATAGCTCATCCTTGGGGTATGGTCAAGCTGTCCTGGTTCTGTGCCCTGGAATGTCTCCTATAGAGGGGTAAGCTCACCAGCAACCCTGGAACGTTCAGCTGGCCCAGGAATGATGGTGGTGTATTTTGACTAGAGCATTTGGTGTTGGTGGTCAGATAGCAGGGCCAGGGTGCTATGGATTCTGCAGTTGGAACTTATGTCATGCAGCCCCTCTATAAACAGCAGTTTCTAGCTAGGGTCTCTGAGAACTGGGTGAGGGAATCTTTCTCAGGGCTCTGTCTGCTTTAGTTTAGCATAGTTCTCTAAAATGGAAGACTCCTTTTAGTCCTGGACCCCACCTGGATCATCCAGGTATCCAGCTCATTCTCCCCTAGAACTGGGCAAGCCCCTGCCAGGAATGTGGAACTGAACTCTATTTTATCTCTATGGCTACTAGAATACAAAATGCCATTTCTTGAGCTAAGCTTGCTTTCCTCACTGTTTTCTCTCTTAGTGGAGGTAGAATCACTCATAGAGTGGCATCTGGAAGGTCCAGCCCAAAATTAGCATATGAAAAAAATAAAACAAGCTGGGAAAGAGGAAAGCTGAAATTCCTGTCCTAACCACAGGTTCCCACATGGAGATACCCCAGAGCATCTGACTTACGGCTCATTGTAACACATCAATGTACACTTCTAGGTAGAGATAGATTTAAGATGTTAATGAGACATGCAATTCACAGTTGCATATAGAACTACATGTAACAGAGAGAGCATGTAGAGAGAGAAAGCCGACTTGAATGCAAATGCATCCCAAAGCCATCACTACTCAACCAAGCCCACAAACAACAACAACAAAACCCACAAAAACTCTCCACTCTCAATGCAGTGGGGACATTAAACCTTCTTTCTTTTACTGGCTGTTTCTACACTTTATAGTGTATCACCTTTTGAATAAATTGTGTTCCTGTTAGAAATAGGTGTCCACTCTATGTCTCATGTGGGGACACAAGAACTTGAAGCCTCTCGTCCTGTTTTGCTTTTTGGTTGCTGTTATAAAACATTGATCAAAAGCAAGGTGGGGAGGAAAGGGCTTATTTCATCCTACACTCTCCATCACCAAGAGAAACCAAGACAGGAACTGCAGGCAGGAACTTGAAGCAGGGACCAAAGAGGAATCATGCTTACTAGCTGGCTCTGCTGTCTTTCTTCTATAGGCCAGGACCAATGGGCCAAGAATGACGCCCCTCTCAATGGACTGGGCCTGCCTACATTAATCAAGAAAATGCCCCACATACATGCCCATGGACTGATCTGACCGAGGCAATTCAACAAGGGAGACTCTTCAAAGTACATCTAGGTTTGTATCAAGTTAACAAAATCTATGAGATTCCTGGGGGAGCTGGGCGTGTCAAATGCTGATATCAATTTTAGATGCCTGTACGGTGAAGGGAAGAAATAAAGTTAAATGGTTAAGTATGAACAAGAGCTTTTAGAATACACACACACACACACACACACACACACACACACACACAGACAAAAAAAAAATCATCAAGAACTACATAGTAGGGAACAATATTGCCAACAAGATAGGGAAGTGTCTCTTGGTTGTGGAATATTGATGTGTGGTGGATATTAATTAGTATTTTTAAATATAAGTTTTGGTGGTCCCAAAATGTCTTTCTAACTGAGTTCTGAGTAATTTTCCTCAAATTTCTCAATGGCGAACCCAGCCTGGCTTGAAATTTAAAAAAAAAAAAAAAAAAAAAAATTCCCCAGATGATGATGTTGAAATTGAGATTCTTTAGTAAAGTATAAAGAAATTAGAAAGAGAATTGAGTTTCCAGACTTATAGACAAAATGGGGGAGGCCATCTCTGTTCTGCTGAGGTGGTGCAGGGTCTCATTCATGGCCTGTGAGGGCACTAGGCTTGCCTGGCCCTCCTAACCTGCGTCTCCGGAGATGCCCTCTAACTCACCCCCCTGACCTTTGAAGGGATTCTTCATTTGAACTTCCATTCCACTTCCCTCTAAGATTCTGTCTTCAGTTTCCACTCTAAGAGGCTGTTATTTTGTGGACTTTCCTGTCCCAACCAGACTTGTCACATGACTGCACAACTCAGTCGATGACAAAATCCACAGCTCGCAATTACAGTAATCAGAAACGATGTTGAGACACGGGAATGTTACAAGACAACAGAGAAAAATGTTAACCCAAGTAAATATAGAGCTCCAATATGAATACTTGAGTAGAGACGGGGCCTTTCTAATGTGAACAGTGGTGACAGCCAGCAGGACTCTTTTTTTGCAAGTTAGGTTTGGCAGCTTCACAGTGACCCAGCCAGATCCCTGCAGTGACACTGTAGATGCTCACATATGACTGGGGTACTGCATTCATTGAATGAGCCTAGGAACAAGTGAGGCTAGGGCCTTCGGGCATCTGCGTAGTTAAAACAAAGGGCTAGACTCTTGCTGGAAAATAGGAAGGAAATGTAGGAGGGACGGCTCTGAAAGAAGCGAAGGGAAGCTAGTCATTGAAAAAGCAATGCCCAGTTCTTTGTTGACCTTCCTCTTGATGTTATGTCTCCAGGAAGAAAGGGCACAGATGTTTCCTCTGCAAACACTGAATACAGTAGAGTACTGCAGATCCTCTGAGCTTGGAACAAGAAGATCCAGATGTGTACCTGAATGCAGCCATTATCTTGATATCTCCCACAAATCATGTTTGTTCACCTTGAATCTTGCTTTCCAGTTTTTAAGAAATAGATGGTATAAAAACATTCTTCTTATGCTGCTGTTAAACAAAATAGGTTAGAAAAAAATACAATGAAAAAGAAAACACTAAAACATCTTGTAATATAGAGTTGTATTTCTAGTTTAAAAAAGGAAACAAAAACAAAACAAAGCAAAAAAAAAAAAAAAAAACTGGTTTCCGGGTTTGTGATTTGTTAATGAAACAAAATTCTGTGAAACAAATAAATCACTTACTACATGATGCAAAGTCCAAGATAAACATACAAGAGCAAACAATCCCAACATGGCAGCCAATAATTGAATAACAGATGTGTATTCAAAGAAAGCAGGTACCACATGGGAGCAAGGAAGGACTTTGCAGAAATACCAGCTACTAACGGATGCAGGTGGTGTTTCCAAGGTTAAGTATTTTTAAACCAAAACCAAGTTTCCAGAATGAATATTTTCATTTCTGAACAACAAGCTTTCCTGTTAAGGTTCTTCTGTTACATATAGTCACAACCATACTCACGCATGGTGAAATTAGTTCATATTGAGAATACCAATTAGGCTTGACATCTGGTAAAATGTAGCTGTGACTATTAATAAGTAGGACCAAGTGACTTCCGTTGCTATATGAACAATATAAAATGCTATGCAAACCACTTTATGAGTTTGTTAGAAATGCCAGTATTAGAATTTGATTTTAAGACCCTTATAAACTATTCAAGATATATAGGGAAGGCAAAAAAAAGTGAAATATAGTGAAAGCTCCAGAAAACTTTCAATCATATGTCTTAATCCAATTATTTTTTAAATTCATGAACCTTGACATAATTATCTTTATAAAATAAATAAAAACTTCACTCATGGGCAATTGTCATTCACTCATGTCACAGTATTCAAGTATACCTTCCTATAACTTTGTCTTCTGCTAAAAAAAAGGGGGGGGAGAATAAAAGAAAATAATTTCTAAAAATGTCTAAGACTGACCAGTAAAATATTCCCTACACTACTTAGTATCCTTATGTTATGATGATAAGTTACATGGCTACATTATGTTATATAGTCCTTTTTCTACTACTGTGATAAAATATTGTGACCAGATGCAGCCTGTAGAAGAAAGAGAGTTTGTGGTTCCATAGAGATAGGAGTCCATTATGGTGACTTCGGTGACAGACCTGGCGCAGGAAGCCAAGAGAAGAATGACATTTTCAAGTGTGAGCAAGAAAGAGACAAAATGAAGCGAAAGTAGAATTCCCAAAGGCTACCGACAGTGACATATCTCTGCCAGCAAACCACACCACCTCCTGAAACAGTGCTACCAACTGGAAACTAGATGGTCAAATGCATGAGCCTATGGCAGGGAAGCCCCTTCAAACCACCACAAAACACCCAAAACAGCTGGCCTACCAATGATGTGTACTTGAGTCTCACAATGTCATGGTTGAATTGGGGTTTCTGGCCAGAACATTTCTAGTATGTCCCACTTCTAGCCAGGCTAATATCCAAAACAGACATGAGTCAGAGTCTCTAGTGGGAACAATTGCGGCATTCTTCCCCAAAGATAAGTCCCAGAACTGTTTGCTTTCAAAGTCCCTGTCTGCCTGACCATTTCTGTTTTCTCACTCATCACTTTTACCTTCTTTACACTGGTAGAGAAGATAGTCCTTGGAATAAAAAAGACCCTGTAGATGTTTTTGTTGTTGTTGTTTTGGGGGTTTGGGGTTTTTTCTCTTTATTCTTTGGGGGTCTGCCTCCCAGCTGCAAAATAAATACATAAAGACTTAGTCTTATTTATTAATACCTGGTCTTAGGTTGGCATATTTCTAGCCAGCTTTTCTTAAATTTAACCAGTTTCTCTTCTTCTATGTTTTGCCTCTGGGCTTTTACCTTTTTCTATTATATATAACTTTTTTTCCTTTTCATTCTGTGGCCAGTTCTGTGACTGGGTAGATGACCGCTGACATCCTCTTCTCCTCCTTCCTCCCTCTTCTCCCTTTCTTCTTCCATTTATTCTCTGCCTGCCAGCACCACCCATCCTTTCTCCTGCCTTGCTGTTGGCCCTTCAGCTCTTTATTAGACCAATCAGGCGTTTTAAACAGGCAAAGCAACACAGCTTCACAGAGTTAAACAAATGCAACATAAAAGAATATAACACATCTTTGCATCATCAAACAAATATTTCACAGCATAAATGAATGTAACACATCTTCTACTAATAATTCAATTCTATTCTATTTGCCATCCAAGCTTTTACTTCTGTGTTTTATAAAACCTTTTCACATCCCCAAGGCCATCACCTCAGGATAGAAGTTTGAGCTAGAAAGTACTCGTTGATTTTTACCAGGGCACATCATTCCTGATATCTGTCTCCCAGTTTTCCATACAGCTTGATTGTGATAACCATAGATTCATGTTAAAATTTCAGTCCATGTTATGGCTATTGGTGGATATTAGGGTACAGAAGTACTTCCAAAAAAGGTTCCAGGTAATTGTGTCCCCAAGCAAGGAGCTGAGCAGACACAAATCAG